>JAURVB010005812.1:0-28591 GCA_033002965.1 Piper betle
ACAACTTTGTCATCAGTGAGCTCAAGATGACGAGATATGCACATGGTGACAATCTAGATTAATTCAAGTGAATTGATTTTTCTAGTTATCTTCAAAAGCTCAAAATACAAATGAATACTTATGCCTTCTCAGGATCAATCTCTGTATAAAATGTATAGTTATCAATAAAAAAATATCTCAATTTCTAGCTCTTTAAAATCCAGAATTTTGGGACAAATTTATATAGACTGGTATGCACATGAGCACTAGCTCATATAACTTATCTAAACTATTCCTTTTATTTAGAATAAGTTAGTGAGTCTCACTACTCAAAATCTACATATATAAATAATTATCAACTCAATCTAGTATATTTAGCCATTTCATCTGAATTGTCAAAGTAATAATATTAAAATTTAATTTCAAAATATCTATTAACTACCATAGTTTTAAAAAATCTTAAAAAATGGCATATTGACATCAAAAAAAATTTATCATTCTTCTAATTTATACTTTTCATAAATATAAACCTCATTTTGAAAGACCTATTATAAACCGTTAAAATTAAATGTGTAGTTCATATATGCTATATGAGGTCTAGCTCACCTCAATTTTTCATAATTATATAATTATATATATATATACATATATGTGTGTGTGTGTGGAGAGAAAGAAATGATAGGGTGAGAACTTAAAAATTTACAAACTCATCTTTAGGCCGTTGGATTTAGATCAATGATGATTATATATTTGCTTTGTAAGTACAAGGGAGATGACCATTGATAAATTGTTAAAATTAAATGTATAGTTCATATAATTTCTTTACTTAGCGGTGCTATTCCCTTGATCATATGGATCCGCACTTGAAAAGAGTCAACCATAGACAACATCACCTCTATCACGTCACTGTTGGCCCTCGACTCACCGGATTCCCTTCCTCCGGCGGCGCTCATCTATCCACCCAGTAGCAAGAGAGTCCAATTCCCTCAAAGGCTCCTTCATAGCCCGGATGTGGCCTGCAATGTCCAACCTCAAAGCATGGGAGGACATCAGAAGGAAGAAACCCAGTCAATTAGAACGCTCGCTCAATAGTTTCTCTAAACAAAGCAGCCTCAACATCCTCTCCATGGTACCGCTTGCCGGCGCCCATGGTGACTACGCTGTTAGATTGCTACATCACCTAACCATTCCTTGAAGTCTACCTTTGTGGGTCGCTGGCCGTTGTTCACCGTAAGGTTGTGAAGCTGCTTGATGCTCAGAATTAACACGGTGCTCCTCACATGCTTCAAGAGCTGTAATTGACGGGCGGAGAGCAGATGCTGAGTGGCCACCTTGCGGGACTCTTGCCATGCCGGGCCACAAGGGGTGGCCCCAAACATGCGTACTCGTAACCCATGTACTTCACGGAGGCCATATTGCTAGGCCAGCCGGCGAGGGCCTTGACATGGCGGCAAGAGTCCGGGCGAGCGTCTGCTTTCTTCCTCCGAGCTGGTGGAGATGGCCGATTATGGGCCATTTGCCGGATGGCTCGAGTGGTTCTAGGAGGCCAGACATGTTTCTTCTGAACAGAAATTTGATGGTGGGAATGGCTAGAAGGGCCAGAACAAGTGTTTGAAGGAGAAGGGTTTCCATCTGGATCGTGGCCGTGTTGGGTGTTGGGTGTAGAACTACTCGCAATATGTGGGGTTCTGGATCATGCCTGCCAAAGTTTTTTCTTATTGGGAATCTCACGTCGAGTCCATGTTTTAGTTTGTCGTCGGTAGGGCTCACGAGTTTTATTTTTGTTGTGACTCGACTATAGAACTCTATATCTTTACATTCGACGTAATCTTGCTTTTAAACGAAATAATTTGACTCGATTACAATAAAATTGGTTTCAATTTATGTCAAACTCGATGTGATTTGACTCAAAAAACTTGATTTGATTTATAACTCAGCTCAAATCCATTTGATATTTAATATAAACCTTAAGTAATTTTTTCTTTAACAAAACATGGATAATATAACATTAAAAATAATAATTTTGTATATAAATAATTAAATTAAAACAATCTAATATTTATTATATGACTATCAATTATGAAGAATACATTTATATTTTAACATAAAATTAATTTAAAATATTATATTATTGAAAACAAACTATATCTTCAAACTCACGGTTACAAAACTCAAACAAGACTGATGTACGACACTAGCTCGATAATGTTTGACTCGAAATCAAACTAAAATAAATTGACTCAAAACCATATAACTCAAAACTTGATTTGGTTATCAAATTGACTCAAAACCATATATCAAATGAACTGAGTTCAAGTTGAGCAAAACTCAATTTGACTCGACTCGGCTCATGCCCAACCCTAGTCATCCGTGCAAAAAGTGACAAAATTTTCAATAGACGATAAGAAAATGTCACCAAGGCCGAGATCTCTTCTCTCCTCCAAAAATCTCTTTCTGCATTACCAACATTTTTATTTGGTTTTTTGCTAATTTTGATTCATTCAAAAGATTTGAAGTTTGATCTAAATAGTTTATTAAATAATCCAATTAAATTCAAGTTGAAAAAAGAAGAAAATTTCAATAATACATGATTTTTTTAAAAAAGTATTGATTGTAATACAAGATTTTTAATACGATGCCCCGTGTGCCTTCTAATTATTTTACAAAATTATATCTGATATATTATTTACAAAAAATATGATTTTTCGTTGAAGGTTTTTTAATTAAGATCTATCACATGTCATCTAACTATTTTATAATATTATCTTCCATTTTTTATTCATAGAAGTAAGTTAAATTACAATTCCCGCCTTTTTATTATAATTAAAAGTAAAATTACTAAATCCATTAAAATTAGATCCTATTTTAAGTTTAACAATTATTAAATAAGTAAATTTATGAAATTGATAAATTAATGAGTATCAACTAATTAATATTATATTAATATTTTAAAAAGATATAATATATTTTTTAAAAAAAATTAAAATACTTCTTCAACAAGGGTAAGGTACTTAAACCATCTTACAAAAAGCACCCTTAAATCGTAAATAGCAAGTACGCCACCCTTGATCAAACCATAAACGAAGAAAGGCATGAGAGAAAAGCCTATTGGCTAGTAATTGTGAGGCCCCAATTCTTGACTGGAAGGGACACCAAACAAAGGCCTCTGCCCTTCCATCCCTTGGATAGATAGAGAGGGAGGGCAGAGCTTTTGGTTTTTTTCATGTTGTCAAACAGTTGAACAATAAATAAAAATTATTAAAATTTTCAATAAAATATAAAATAAAATAATGTTATAAAATAAAATTTATATGTTAAAATAAAATATAAAATAATTAAATAAAAGAAATTATTATTCTTTTCACGTATGGGTCAAAAATTAGATTTATTGTAAAACATTAAATAAAATAAAAATATTTTATTATTTATATCAATTTTTATAAAATAAATATTTATTTAATTTATTTAATTTTATTTTTTAATGTTGTACTGCCACATCACTCATTAATCAATTATAATCATTTTATGTCATTGTTTAATTATATTTATCTAATGATACGTTAGTTTTGAGGGTGATTAAGTAATATATTTTTTAAATGAAGGGGATCAGTGACAAGTTAACATACTCAAAGGGGTTAAGTGATGATTTGAACAAGTTTTGGGATGAGTTATATTTACAGTAAAAGACATGCTTCAAAAATGATGCAATGGTGACGTTTTATTCTAAACTATTTAGGCTTTTTGTCGCTTTTTACATCACTAACAAATTAAACAATTCAACTTCGCGTATGATTCTCAACATTAAAAAAACACTTCAGCAAAACGTCAAATCAACTAGTGTTTTCATAAACTTAAAGGATCAGCAGTTCTTCACAAATTACACCATAATTTGCAGTGCACACCCTTCCCCATGGAAACCCTTCTCCTCCGAGTGCTTCTTCTTGCCCTTCTACCCATTGCCACCTACATATTTCTATCCAAAAAAAACATGTCTGGTCGCCAAGAACCACCTGAGCCATCCGAGGCAAATGGCCCCTAATAGGCCACCTCCTACAGCTCGGAGGCAAGCAGACAATAGCCCGGACCCTCGGTGCCATGGCAGACAGCTCCGGCCCCATCTTCACCATCTGGCTAGGCCAGTGCCGGACCGTGTGGTAAGCAGCTGGGAGGTGGCAAGGGAGTGCCTGACCGTCCATGACAAGACTTGCCACCAGGCCTGTTTTAGCCGCCGGCAAGTACATGGGCTACAACTACACCGTGTTTGCGACCACCCGCTACGGCCCAAAATGGCGAGAGTCCCGCAACGTGGCCACCCTCCACTTGCTCTCTGCCCGTCAATTGGAGCTCTTGAAGCATGTGAGGAGCACTGAGTTGGAGCTAAGCATCAAGCAGCTTCACAACCTTTGGAGGAACAACGGCAAGCGACCCACAAAGTGGGCTTCAAGAAATGGCTAGCCGACCTAGCTTTCAACATCGTGGTCACAATGGTCGCCGGCAAGCGGTACTATGGAGAGGATGTAGAGGGGAACCCGGTGGAGGTGGCTAAGTAAAGGGAAACCTTTGAGCAAGTATTCTATCTCACAGGCATAATTGTTTTGTCTGATGCTCTCCCATGGTTGGAGTGTTTGAATATAGGTGGGCACATCCGGGCTATGAAGAGGAGTTGAGGAAGATAGACTCGATTGTTAGCGGGTGGATAGAGGAGAATCGCCGGAGGAAGGAATCTGGCAACTCGTCTATCTTATAATGACTTTTACCAGTGCTGTTTTATTTGTTGAACAAGTTTTGAGCTTCGAAACAAAGATTTTTCATGTCAAAATTTGTGTACGTGTCCGTAAATACATATAGTGACACGGAGTCGGACTGCGACCGCAAGAAAAAAGCGCACACAGTGCAGATAAACACATACAAAAGAATGGAGGCTACTATTGTAAGAACCTTATCTCGATGGATGCAATTACATACAAGAGCAATGGCCTTGACGAAGATCTAAGCATCGCAATTCGGCACCTGAAAAGAATCAACCATGGAGCAACATCACGTCTACCATATTGTTACTGCTGGCACTCGAGTTGCCAGATTCCTTCCTCCGGCGATACTCCTCTATCCACCCGCTAACAAGCGAGTCCATCTCCCGCATACTCCTCTTCATAGCCCGGCATGCGCCCACCTTATATCCAAACACTCCAACCATGGGAGAGCGTCAGACACAACATTTTGAGGCCTGTGAGATAGAATACTTGCTCAATGGTTTGCCTATACTTAGCCGCCTCCACCCGGTTGCAACTGCTACATCCTCTCCATAGTACCGCTTGCCGGCAACTATGGTGACAACGTTGTTGAAAGCTTGGTGGGCTAGCAATTTCTTGAAGTCCACTTTCTTCGGTCGCTTGCCGTTGTTCCTCCAAAGGCTGTGAATCTGCTTGATGCTTAGCTCCAACTCTCGCCATTTTGGGCCGTAGGGGGTGATCCCGCTATCATGGTGTAGCTGTCGGCCTATGTACTTGCCGGCGGCTAAAGCAGGCCAGCTGGCAACGGCCTTGTCATGGACAGTGAAGCACTCCTTTGCCACCTCCCAGCTGCGTACCACCACGGTCCGGCGCAAGCCTAGCCAGATGGTGAAGATGGGGCCGGAGCTGTCTGCCGTGGCGCCGAGGGGCCGGGCTATTGTCTGATTGCTCCGAGCTGAAGGAGATGGCCTATTATCGGCCATTTGCCGGATGGTTGAGGTGGTTCTTGGAGACCATACTTGTTTCTTTTGGACAGAAGTCTATAGGTGGCAATGGGTAGTAGGGCAAGAAGAAGCACTCGGAGGAGAAGGGTTTCCATGGGCAGGTGTATACAGCATAGGGCGGCGGATTTTGTTTGGATGGGGTGATTAAGTAAATGTTGTTAAGTATCACGTTGAGAGAAAAGACTCATTGTTTTGGCGACACTAGTCTCCAATGAAAATCGTTTTTCATGATGTCGATCTTATTGTCAATACAATTTTTCACATTTGGTGGGGTAAACATAAATAAAGTTTGCTGTCTAAATGTTCTCAAGGATTACATTATTTGTAACAGTAGAGTCGGTTCGAAACAAGTAATCTTTTTTTAACAAGTCTATTCCATTTTAGTGGAGTTTCCAAGGAGATATCACATAAAGTAAAATATTTTAGTGGAGGTATACAGGGATCATATAATATCTGATCTTTGCCCAAAATTTTACTTAGTTGATTCGATTCGGTTTGATTTCTTCTGTTCAACACGGTGCTGGTTTGGAGCGACTTGAACCTACGAATATTGATATCCATAGAAATTCCAACGTAATTTGGGGATGGTATGGCAAGTTTGTTACAAGTCGCTTTTGGTACCTATTGATCATGCTTAGCCACCTTCGGTACAAGTTTGTTACTCACACATCTATGACAATATCAAGTAGAGCTTGCTTTCATGAGGACCAACCTCAATCCTTTACTCATGTCAACAAGTTCATTTTAAAACTTAATTACCCTCAAGGAATCTATTGATCATGCTTAGCCACCTTTGGTACAAGATTGTTACTAGTCGCCGTACTATGATAATATCAATTAGAGTTGCTTTTAACAGGACCAACCTCAATCTTTCACTCATGTCATAAGGTTCATTTCAAAACCTTATGACCCACCAAAATCTATTGATCATACTTACCCACCTTTGGTACAAGTTTGTTACTAGTCGTGGTGCTATGATAATATCAAGTGGAGTTGCTTTCAGCAGGACCAACCCCAATCCTTCACACATGTCAATAGGTTCAAAGTTTGTCACTAGTTACAGTGCTTGACAATATCAAGTTGAGTTGCTTCCAGAGGGATTAACCATAATCCTTCACTCATGTCCACAGGTTCATTTCAAAACCTTATGACCCAAAAGGAATCTATTGATCATGCTTAGCCGCCTTTGGTACAAGATTGCTACTAGTCGCAGTGCTTTGACAATATAAAGTGGAGTTGCTTTCAGTCGGACCAATCCCAATCCTTCACTCATGTCAAGAGGTTCAGTTTAAAACCTTATGACCCACAAGGAATCTATTGATCAAGCTTACTGACCATTGTTACAAGTTTGTTTTTAGTTGCGATGCTATGACAATATCAAGTGGAGTTGCTTTCAACAAGACCAACCCAAATCCTTCAGTCATATCAACAGGTTCAAAGTTTGTTACTAGTTATGGTGCTATGACAATATCTAGTCAAGTTGCTTTCAGTAGGACTAACCTCAATCTTTCACTCGTGTCAACAGGTTCATTTCAAAACCTTATGACCCACGGAATATATTGATCATACTTACCCGCCTTCGGTACAAGTTTGTTACAAGTCGCGGTGCTATGATAATATCAAGTGGAGTTGCATTCCCTAACTAATACCAATAGGTTCAAAGTTTGTTAGTAGATGCAATGTTATAAAAATATCAGATAGTGTTGCTTTCAGTAGGACCAATCCTTCACTCATGTCAACAGGTTCATTTCAAACTGTATGACCCACAAGGAATCTATGGACCATACTTGGTACAAGTTTGTTACTAGTCATGCTATTAAGACAATATCAAGTGGAGTTGCTTTCAGCACGACCAACCCCAACCTTTACTCATGTCAACTGATTCAAAGTTTGTTACTAGTCACAGTGCTATGACAATATCAAGTGGAGTTATTTTCAGCAGGACCAACCTTAATCCATCACTCATGTCAACAAGTTCATTTCAAAACCTTATAACCGACAATGAATCTATTGATCATGCTCATCTATTGATCATGCTCACCCACTTTTAGTACAAGTTTGTTACTAGTCACGGTGCTATGACAATATCAGTTGAAGTTATTTTCAGCAGGACCAACTCCGAATCCTTCACTCATGTCAACAGGTTCAAAGTTTGTTACTAGGGGCAGTGCTATGACAAAATCAAGTGGAGTTCGCTTTAAGGAGGACCAATCCCAATCCTTCACTCATGTCAACAGGTACATTTTAAAAACTTATGACCAAAAGGAATCTAGTGATCATACTTACCCACCTTTGGTACAAGTTTATTACTCTTCGTGGTGCTAGACAATATCAAGTGGAGTTCCTTTCAGCACGACCAAACCCAATCCTTCACTCATGTCAACAGGTTCAAAGTTAGTTACAAGTCACGGTGTTATGACAATATCGAGTAGAGTTGTTTTAAGCTGGACCAACCACAATCCTTCACTCATGTGAACATGTTCAGCGTTTGTTAGTAGTCTCAATACTATGACTATATCAAGTGGAGTTGCTTTAAGCAGGACCAACCCCAATCCTTCACTCATGTCAAGAGCTTCATTTCAAAACCTTTATGACCCGTAAGGAATCTATTGATCATGCTTACCACTAGTCGTAGGGCTATGACAATATCAGTTGGAGTTGCTTTCAGCAAGACCAACCCCAATCCTTCACTCATGTCGACAAGTTTAAAGTTTGTTACTAGTCGCAGAGCTATGGCTATATCAAGTAGTGTTGCTTTGAGCAGGACCAACCTCAATCCTTCATACATGTCAATACGTTCATTTTAAAACCTTATGACCCACAAGGAATCTATTGATCATGCTTAGCCACCTTTGGTATAAGATTGTTACTAGTGGCGGTGTTATAACAATATCAAGTGGAGTTGCTTTCAGCAAGACCAACCCCAATCCGTCAATCAGGTCAACAAGTTCATTTCAAAACCTTATGACCCATAATGAATCTATTGATCATGCTTGCCCACCTTTAGTACAAGTTTGCCATTAGTCACGGTGTTCTCACAATATTAAATGAAGTAAATGAAGTTGCTTTCTGCATAGCCAACCTTAATCCTTCACTCATGTCAGTAAGTGACACCATGCACGTTACAAACAGGTAATTGAATCGATTTCTTATAAACTTTTAAGTCAAACTAGTTTATTACCGATTCACCGCTTAGTTTGAATTGGTAAAATTAATTTGTTTTTTATATTCATTTATGTTTGTTGAAATATATTATGTATAAATGCAAACTCTCATCGTGGCAGGAAGTGACACCACATACGTTACAATGAGTGACACCACATACGTCACAATGACATGGCTGCTCAGTCTCTTACGTGTCCTCAAGAAGGCTCAAGAAGAGTTGGACAATGTTGTAGGCAATTCAAGAAATGTGGACGAATCAGACATACCCAGCCTTCCCTACGTTCAAGCCATCATCAATGAAACATTGCGGCTATATCATGCAAGCCCGCTATCAGTCATTCACGAGTCCATTGAGGACTACAACATTGGAGGTATCCAAGTCCCAGCAGTACACAAATCTTTTTCATCATCCCTGGGCACATTCTCCTCCCAAACCCAAATGGGATCAACTCAAAATGTTGGCCTTCTTTCAAATCCACGCTTTTATGTGTAGTCAAGAACCGCTCAAGCCTAAACTCTGATGGGTCTTACCAAACAGACAGATCACGTTGGATCTTCTAAAGATTGAACAAACTAAGTGTGCCTGCTGGGACTTGGAAGCCGGTGATGTTGCGGTCTTCAATGGCCTCGTGAGGGACTGATAATGGCACTGCCGGGTAGAGGCGCAATGTTTCTTTGACGATAGCTTGAAGGTAGGGAAGGTTGGCTCTGTCTGATTCACCCACATTTCTTGAATTGCCTATACCACATTGTTCAACTCTTCTTGGGCTTCTTTAGGACATGGCGATGGTTGAGTAGGAGAGCGAGCATCCATGTCATTGTGATGAAAATGGTGTCACTTCCCGCCGTAAGAGTCTGAAAGTATATTTGCATAGTAATTAAACCATATAGGAGTACTATAACCAGTGATCACTCTGTTAAACAATACATTGTCCATGACAATATAGTTATGATTGGGATGTACATCAAACAACTTATGACTCAGCGAGCTCAAGATGACGAGATATGCACATGGTGACAATCTGGATTAATTAAAGTGAATTGATTTTTCAAGTTATCTTCGAAAGCTCAAAATACAGATGAATATTTACGCCTTTTCAGGATCAATCTTTGTATAAAATGTACGGTTATCAATAAAAAAAAATTCTACCTCTTTAAAATCCAGAATTTTGAGACAAATTTATATAGACCGTTATACACAAGAGCACTAGCTCATATAACTTATATAAATTATTCCTTTTATTTAGAGTAATTTAGTGAATCTCACTACTTAAAATCTACATATATAAAAAATTATCAACTCAATCTAATATTTCTAAGCATTTTATCTTAAATGTTAAAGTAATTATATTAAAAATAAATTTCATAATATCTATTAACTACTAATTTTTTTAAAAAATCTAAAAATATGGCATATTGATGTCAAAAAAAATTATCATTCTTCTAATTTATACTTCTCATACATATAAATCTTATTTTGTAAGACCCACTAAAAATAGTAAAAATTTAATGTATAGTTCATATATGCTATATGAGATGTAGCTCACCTCAATTTTTCTCAATTTTATATATATATATATATATACGAAGAAAAATAGAGAAAGAAAGTTGATAGGGTAAGAACTTAAAAATTTACGAACTCATCTTTAGGCCGTTGGATTTAGATCAATGATGATTATATATTTGCTTTGGGAATCAGCATCACTATTAATTTCTAATACACTAGAATTAAGTTCATAAGTTCACAATTTCTCACCGTATCATTTATATATATATATATATATATATATATATAGACACATACACACACACAACAAGGGAGTTGACCATTTAAGTGACTTTCATAAATTTATTATAATACCCCAATAATTAATAAGAATTTAAAAATATGGAAACGTTTGGGAACTTGTAATTTTTGATATTTGTGCTTTTTTTGTTTTCTAAATTATGGGCCCAAGAGTAGATGTATACTTTTTTGCAAGAACAAAATAGTTCAAACTAAAATTTCTTTACTTAGCAGTGCTATTCGCTTGATCATATGACTCCGGCACTTGAAAAGAGTCAATCATAGACAACATCACCTCTATCACGTCACTATTGTGTTGGATATTGGAAATAAATATATACATGAATCTAGAATTGCAGCATATGCTGTTATTTAAGGTTAGCCTAAATTCAATTGATCTATTAAAGTTAAGAATTTATGGGTCATAAATAAAAGTGTAGAATTCAATGTGTAGATACTATTTTAGTAATTTCTTTTTTATGATGGGTCAAATTAAAATTATGAAACTAAGGTTATAAATAAGGAGATTATGGTCCAGTCCCTAAATTCATGTATAGTTTTCGTTGTAGCATCCGATTATCCAGAAACTTTAGTTTTGAAAACTAGTATTGAATTTGGAAGATCATAATCGTAATAAGAGAAAAATCAATTTTCTTTTATGGATTTAGGTTCGCTTCTGCTATCTAATTTTATTTCTTGATGATTTAATCTGAAGAAGATTAAGGTTTTATACTGATGGTTTTATCATCTGTATAATTTGGTTAAAGATTAAGTTTCTAACAACCGGCATCAGAGCCAACTTCATATTAGATCATTGAAGATGAATTAGGTTGTCGAGTTCCATATCAAATCCAGATCTAAGAATTCAAGATCCCAAAATAATACTAGGTTGTAAGAGAGAATAAATTGATAAAGTCTTCAACTCATTGGGAATTTCCCAAAATTCAGTACTAGTTGTTGTCTTTGGGATATTTCTTTCCAAATTAAGGTCCGCTTTACGTAAAATATCGAGTGAAGAAAATAAAGTTACAAAAGGTTATAATTTTAGAAATTTCCAAATAAAGATACTTTTATAACCTTTTTCAGTTTTATGTTATTTGATACTATTAAATTTAAAATTATGATTCAGTTATGATTAATATTTTAAAATTTATTAAGGACTACAATTACTCCCAAAGTTGCCTATTTTGTATAAATTAATTTATTTTTTAATATTAAGATGGTTGAGGGGATTTAATTCATATGAATATTAATCGGCCTAAAGGAAAGTTAATATTTGACAAAATTATATATTCATTTAAGGTAATAAATATGGGATAATTGTTAGGATTCTCTATTAATAATAAATCGGCCCAAAGGAAGGTTTATTATTTAATCAAATTTATTGTTCATATTTGATTACTACACTAAGATTCATTTGTGATAATAAATATATGATAATTATCAAGCTTCTATGTGCCTAAAAGCAGATTTATTATTTCACAGGATTTATTGTCTATATTTGATTACTGCATTGAGAGTACAACTTACAAATTAATATTTTTATCCAAAGACTAAATATTAATGTTGTGTTAGGTATCTGTTGATGGGATTAACCATTCTTTAAATTATTAAATCTTACTATGTGCATGTTGTTTTGTTCTATTTTTCAATTAATCAATCTGCTTATATGCTTATATAATTTTTATCAACATCAATTCAGTTCAAATGCTTAAAGATAATTTTAAGGATTAGAAAGAGAGTGTGATGATCATTCTCGACTGCATAAATCTTGACCTTGCATTAAGGACTACAACCTTCTTATCTTACGAACAAAAGTTCCATAGAGGAAAAACAGGACATTAAGAAGTGGAATGTTCAAATTGCATGAGTCTTATGATCATAAAGTGTGGAATTCTAGAGCCTTTAGGGGAGATCTGCCTGAAAAGGTTACTATAACCATTAAGTTTGTTAAAGAAATTGAAAAGCGTTTTGTAAAAAATAATAAAGGTGAAACAAGTACGTTTTTGTCAAACTTTATTTCAATAAAGTTTAAAGGCAAAACAAGCGTACGAGAGTCCATCTTAGAGATGCCAAATATTGCTTCAAAACTAAAAGTACTAAAGTTAGAGCCATCTTAGGATTTGCTCGTGTATTTAGTTTTAATTTCTCTTTCAACACAATTCAGTCAATTCCAAGTCAGTTATAACCATTAAAGGGAAAATGAACTCTTAATGAGCTCATTTCTTATGGTGTCCAAGAAGAATAAAAGTTGAAGCATGAACAGGCTGAAAGTGCTCACTTAGTTAGTACCTATAAGGACAAAAATAAGAAGAAAATCATGGCTTCTTATTATTTCTTTTGTGATAAACCTGGACATATGAAGAAGGAATGTACTAAGTATCATACTTGGCATGTAAAGAAAGGTTTATTTCTTAATTTTGTTTATTCTGAGGTTAATTTAGTTTTAATACCAACACATATTTGGTGGCTAGATTTGGGTGCTACTAATCACATAAGCGTGATCAATGCAGCATTGCCTGAGTTGCCGAAAGCCAAATGATGCTGAAAGATTCATCTATGTGGGTGATGGCAACTCACTTGTAGTTGAAGCAATAGGGACTTTTAAATTATTATTGAAGACAGGATATTACTTTGATTTAAAAGAGACATGTAGTACCGTCTTTTAGAAGGAATTTAGTTTTATCTCTATATTGGACAAATCTGGTTACTATTGTCCATTTAGAAATAAAAAGTTTAGTCTTTTTCTAAATGCAAATATTGTGGTTACAGGTTCCTTGTCTTTATATGCTAAATCTATATTTAGTTAATATTATTGCATCTTTTAATGAAACTTTGTATGTGGGTTTAAATGGTATGAAAAAAAAATTAACCAATGAGAATTCTATTTTACACTGGCATAAGCGTTTACGATACATTTCTAAATAAATAATTTAACGACTTATGTCAGATAGAATTCTTGATTCTCTTAATTTATCAGATCTTCAAGTCAATGCTGAGTGCATTAAAGGAAAACAAATAAATATAAAGAGACTAGGTGTTAATAGATCATCAAGCATCTTAGACCTAATACATACAGACATTTGTGGGCTAGTTTCTAGGGCTTCTTTGAATTGTCAACATTATTTTATTACGTTCATAGACGTTTATTCTCATTATAGTTACCTTCATCTCTTTCATGAGAAGTCTCAAGTATTGGCCATGTTTAAGGCATATAAGGTTGAAGTTGAGAACCAACTTTACAAAACTATTAAAGCTATCAGATCTGATCGTGGTGGTGAATACTATGGTAGATATGATGGATCAAGTGTACAACGTCCAGGACCATTTGCCATAATCCTATAAGAGTGAAGAATTGTCCCACAATACACAATGTCAGGTACTCCTAGCATGAATGGTGGTATTGGTGAGAGATAAAATCGAAAAGACATGGTGAGAAGTATGATTGCTCATACTATTTTACCTGATTCACTTTGGGGTGAGGCGCTAAAGACAGCAACATATCTTCTTAATAGAGTACCAACAAAGGCAACATTAAGACCCCTTATAAATTGTGGACTGGAAAACTGCCCAATATTAAGCATTTATGCATTTGGGGTTGACCAGATAAAGTAAGGCCTTATAGGCCAAATAAAAGGAAACTGGACTTAAGAATAATTAGCAGCGATTTTGTTAAGTACTCTGAACGATCTAGAGGCTATAAGTTTTATGATCCCACAATAAGGTTATTCTTTGAGAGGGAAAATACCTAGTTCTTTGAGGATGTTGAGTTTGGACAGGGAAATGAAGTTAGAGACTTTGTCTTTAAAGAAGAATCTATTTATTTCCCATGATTGTTCCTTATATTAATCATGATCATATGATTGATGTTGTTCAAGAAACAATACCAGAATTACAAGACAATATCGAGAATCTCCCTAATCACAATCATCAAGTTATACCTGAAGAGTAAACTCAACAGCGTCAAGAGCAAATGTCATTGAGGAGATCCACAAGAGAAAGGAGAAATGCAATTTCATATGATTATATCATATTTCTCCAAGAACATGAGGATAACTTTGAAATTATGGAAGATGATTCAATCAACTTTTATCAGGCCATGAAGAGTTCTAATTCCCAAAAGTGGATTGATGTTATGAATGAAGAGATGAAGTTCAGGAATGCTATTGACATTTGGGATCTTATTTCATTGCCTGAAGGTGCAAAACATATTGGTTGTAAATGGATATTTAAAACCAAAAAGGATTCGAAAGGTAATGTAGAAAGATATAAGGCTTTTCTTATTGCGAAGGGCTTTGCTCAAAATGAAGGTATCGATTATAATGAGATTTTCTTTCTAATTTCATCAAAAGACTCATTCAGAATAATTATGACATTAGTGGTACATTTTTATCTTGAGTTACATTAGATGGATGTAAAGACTGCATTGCTAAATGGTGACATTAATGAAACAATTTATATGGTACAACCAGAAAACTTTGTATCCAAAGATTCAAAGAATATAGTTTGCAAATTAAAGAAAACCATCTATGAACTTAAGCAAGCTTTTCGTCAATGGTATCACAAATTTCATCAAGTTATTCTTTCGTTCAGTTTTGAGATGCATGTAATTGATTGATTGTATATACCATAAGTTTAGTAGGAATAAGAATATTTTTCTGGTTTTATATGTTGATGATATATTGCTTACCAGTAATGCTAAAAGTTTCTTGCACGACACCAAGAGATTTTTATCAAAGAAATTTGAAATGAAAGATCTTGGAAATGCGTCTCTTGTATTGGGAATTCAAATACATCGAGATCACTCGCGATGTATACTTGGATTATCACAAAAGACCTACATAGAAAAAGTGCTTAAGATATTTGGCATGTAAGATTGTAAACCACGAGATACCCCCTATTTTTAAAGGAAAAAAATTCAATGTAAATCAATCCCCTAAAAATGACATAGAAGGAAAGGAAATGCAAAAGATTCCATATGCTTCAACAATGGGAAGTTTATGTATGCTCAAGTAAGTACGCACTAGATATTGCATATATTGTTGGAATGTTGGGTAAATATTTAAGTAATCCGGGATTGGATCTTCAGAGGACAAAGCATTACATGTTTACATATCAGAAGTTAGATCAACTTGAGATCATTGAGGATTATGATTTTACTTGATGTCAAGATAGTCGTTAATCTACTTCTAGCTATGTCTACTTACTTGCTAGAGGAGCTATTTCTTGGGAGAGTGCTAAGCAGACACTCATAGCTTCTTCCACCATGGCATCTAAATTCATAGCTTGTTATGAGGCATCTAATCAAGTGAATACAGTTGTAGAATTTTGTCATAAGGCTGCGTATTGTTTATAATAATGAAAGACTACTTAAGTTATTTTATAACAAATAGTCTATACTATCATATTTAAATAATAACAAGAGCCCATAGAGATCAAATTCCTTGTTGTGAAAGAAACAATTTAGAGTGATAAAGTTTCAGTAAAGTCTCTGTAGAGCATATTCGGACAAACTCTATGGTTGCAGATCCGCTTACTAAAAATTTACCGCCGAAAGTCTTTTATGGGCATGTTGTTCATATGGGTGTTGTATCATTTAATGATATGCTACTCTAGTGGGAGTTCATTTTGCTGCAGTATTTGATTTATGTTTCACTCTTTTACTCTATTTTGGTGATCTCATAACATTGGTTCAGTTTAAAATAGGTATATTCAGATCAAATTACATATAATTTTTATACTATATATTCACACTTGATCTATGTCATTTAATTATGTTGATGTATATGACCATGGATGGGTTTAGTTATGATAAAGGTATGAAAATCGCCTTGATCTAATATTAACATTGATTAATAGATGAAATTGTTATTTTCGAATAATAGTATATGTCATTTTAGAGCTCATAAGGTTATATACAATTATTTATATATATATAATCCAAGTGGGAGATTGTTAGATGTTAGACATAAATATATACACAAATTTAGAATTGTATCATGTACTATTATTTAAAGTTAACCTAAATTCAATTGATCTATTAAAATTAAATATTTATGGACTTTAAATAAAGGTGTGGAATTTAATGTACCGATACCATTTTCATAATTTCTCTTTTATGATGTGTCAAATTGAAATTATAAAACTAAGGTTACAAATAAGGAGGTTATGGTCCCTGAATTGATATGTAATTTAGTTCTGGCATCCTATTGTCGAGAAACTTTAGTTTTGAAACTAGTATTGAATTTAGAAGATCATAATCCTAATAAGAGAAATCAATTTTCTTTTATAGATTCAAGTACGCTTTCACTATCTAATTTTATTTCTATATGATTTAATCTGAAGAAGATTAAGGTTTTAAAGTGATGGTTTTATCATCTGTATAATTTGATTATAGATTAAGTTTCTAACATGTTGGCCCTCAACTTACCGGATTCCTTCCTCCAGCAATACTCATCTATCCATCCACTAGCAAGAGAGTCCAACTCCCTCAAAGGCACCTTCATAGCCCGGATGTGGCCATCAATGTCCAACCCTTCATGGGAGGACATATGAAGGAAGTAACCCCAATCAAACAAAACCCTCGCTCAATAGTTTCACTAAACTAAGCAGCCTCAACATCCTCTCCACTAGTACCTCTTGCCGGTGACCATGGTGACCACGTTGTTGAACGCGACATCACCTAACCATTCCTTAAAGTCTACCTTTGTGGGTCGCTCACCGTTGTTCACCCAAAGGTTGTACAAATGTTTTCAAATAATAAACCTTTCATTGGGCCGATTTATTATTGACATGGAATATTAGTAAATATCTTATATTTATTACTACAAATGAATATATAATTCTAGTAAATATTAACCTTTCTTTGAGCCGATTAATATTTACATGAATCAAATACCCACAACCGTCTTAGTATTAAAAATAAATTAATTTTCACAAAAGATGCTACTTTGGGAACATAATGTACTCATTAATAAATTCTAAAACATTAATTATAACAAAACAATAATTTGAATTTAATAATCTCAAATAACATAAAACAGAAAAAGGTTATAAAAGTATCTTTATGTGAAAATTTTTGAAATTATAACTTTTGTAACTTTATTTTGCTCACTTCATATTTTATTAAAAGAGGTAACTTTATTTTCCTTACTTGATATTTTATGAAAAGAGGACCATAATTTGGAAATAAATATCCAATATACAAATTTCTTCTTTTTCATTTAATCCGATTTGTGAAAATGACAATAACTAGTACTAAATTTTGGAAAACTCGCAATGGGTTGACGACTATATTAATTTATTCTCTCTTACAAACTAGTATTATTTTGGGATCTTAAATCGTCAGATCTAAATGTGATATAGAACTAGACAGCTCCAATAAGATTTTATTATGGGATCTATCTTATCTGAATCTTGATTCAAAATTAAACACAAACCAAATTAATCCTCAATAATTGAATATGAAGTTATTTTGATACCACTTATTGTAACTTGAAAAACTTAAAAACAAATTTTACGTTTAACCAAATTATACAGATGATAAAACCATCAACGTAAAACCTTATTCTTCTTCATATTAAATCATCAAAAAAATATAATTTGACAATTAAAGATACCTGAATCTATAAAATCAAAATGATTATTTACTTCTTTAAGATTTTCATCTTCCAAATTCAGTACTAGTTCTTCAAGACAAGAAACATCTTATGGCCTTGATCAAGGATTTTATAGCGAACATCAACCCATTATTTTTATCGATCAATTGAAATATGTTTTGCAGGAAGGTGAGGCTTCTTTCAAACAACTATAATACACAAAAGAATCAAACTATAGCGGACAATTCCTTACACCATTGACAATTCGGCACACACACAGATGTGCAACATCAATCACACAGAATTTAAAAAAAAAAACTACAAATTGAGCTTGTGCTTGTACATGAGCTAGAAGGCACCGGAGCTGGCTTGAAGGCCCTATTTTTTAGTCAATACCAGTGCTGCCCGCAGCTGCGACTTGCGAGGAGCAACCAGAGACTTACTAATACTAGGCTTTGGCGGGGGCAATAGCGTTGGGAATCGTTAACATGTCAAGTGTTTCAAGATGTTTGTGCATTCTCCTCATCTTGCACAAGAGCAGAGGGTATCCCAGTTTATAGCTTCTCGTGAAGAAGGCATGTGGATCACTGTTGACCATTTTCATGAAAAAAATATCTCTGCATGTATCTTTGTACTTTGATCAAGTTCTTACACAAAACTTGCATATGGTAACAATATCAATTTAATATAACGAGAAGAAGAGAGTAAGGAAAACATTAATTTTCAAAGCCAACATCATTTTCATGGCAGGTAAAAACTCATACAGAGCTCCATTTAATTTGACATTGTGTACCGAAATAACTGGAAAAAATATACCTGTGATTAAGGTACAGCACTGCATATTCCAATTGCCAACAACACATTTTATGTTAGCAGATTAAGTGCTTCAATCGATTGGAAATTTAGATTGCCAATTCCCTAAATAAGGTTGAAAGACGTACAGGAAAATTACAAGGGCTTGAAATTCCTAGCAAAAGTTTCTTTTCTCATAGACATTTCATCAAACAGTAATAGCACTTTCATTGCGGGCAAAAGTTACCCATGACAGAATACTAAAAAAATGGAAGGAACAACTAACAACATAAAAGTACAGACAATGAGAAATTCATGCAAGTAAAATTAAAATAACTGATTCCACCAAAATTACGAAAAAAATTCTGGTTTATATCCATTTAATATACAAAGACTTTCTTGCTCATAAGGTAGAAATTAGAATCAAGAATAACAAGAATAGATCGCATGAGTAGACCAGATTTATAGCCGTTCAAGAAACAAACTAGGTTCAGTCAAATATTATAATTATAATTATAAAAATAAACAAATTTATTTAATATTTATAAAATTTTGTCATCAAATATTTCAACCATGGTGTTAGGTTAAAGCACGGGTGTCGTTGCATTTTGCGTTCGGGCCTTTGTAGCATGGTGGTTGATTCCGGTCCTATTATAATTTTAAAGGTTCTTTAACACTTATTTTATTTGAAATTATTTATCATTAAATAAGTATTCGAGTATAATTCTATCAAAATTAAGAACTTTAAAATATTAATATATTTTAATTAATATATTTGTAATTATATTACTCGAATTAAAGTTTTCTATTTAATAATATATAATTAATTAGATTTTTATTTATTTATTTACTTATTTGTTATTTATCATTGAGAAAAAAACTTAGATTATAAGTTTATTAGAATAAAATAATCTTTAAAAAATAAATTTCATTTAATTATGCAATTTTTTGGCTTGTTAAAATTAAAATCACTTTAATATTAGTATCAACTTTATTTTTTTAAAAATTAAATAAATATAAATTATTTTTATGTAAAAATAATATAGAATTTTTTTAAAGTAACTTTTAGTGTTTTAAAATTTTATTAATTACAAGTTTAAATAAACCCTGCACGAAGCACAAGTCTTTGGCTAGTTTTAATTAAAACAAAAAAATTATATTTTAGGAAAATACTAGAGAAACCAGGTAAGCTTTTGTAATAAAACTTGTTTTGTGGTAGCCAATTGTTTTTCACTATGCCTAAATTTAAATTCAAATATTATTATTGTTCATATACGAGTTGCTTATCCGTGCTCTACTAAATGGTGCCCATCAGATATATTATAATCTCCAAAAAATTCTTGTATTGAAAATTTATTTTTTGAGATTTTATATCCAAATTAATTCAAATTTATTCCATAATTAATTCTTTATAAATTATAACTAAGAAAATTATAAAGATGATACATCTTTTCATGTCAACCAAATTAACCCTTAAAAGTCCCACCGAAAAATTTAAGGTGTAAACGATATGTTTTTGGGGATGATATTCTAAATAGAGGCAAGCATTTATCTGAAGAAGTTTCCATTTCTTTATAATAGCAGCGCATGTGAAGAAAACAAATATAAGTTAGGATTGGCTCAAAATTTTAGTGAAATAACTTATAAGCTTCATCCAAGCCTGCCCTGAGCATTTAGCTTAGCACACTCACTTCTACTTCTTTGAATAATCTCTAGACGGTGAAAGATATTTGACTTGGCTTTGTTGAAAGTTGAAACTATCAAAATGCCATTTCTTCATCGAATTTTAGTTGTTCTAGATCGCTGATCTTCACACACATTTTGCACTTCTAAAACAAAGGCAAAAAATTAGAATCGGTGGGCTCATTGGAATTTCTAAAACAAAGGCAGGAATTATATCAAAGAACAAAGAACAAGACTTGCACCAACAGAGTGATTATAGAACAACTTTAATTATTCTTAAATTCAATGTTTGTCTAAGAACATAACATTTTGCACTTTTTCGACTAACATGTACTAGGTTACACATCACGATCACCACTAAATATGGATATCATATCTGAGCCAGTGCAACATAAACCATCAAGGATAACTCAGGCCATCCCTCCACTGGTAGCTGTCCTGATTATCTGGAAAAGGGCTGCAAGAATGATCGTGTAAGACATAGGCGTTCTCCATGAAAGATTATATTGAGCTAAGATTTAGGTCCAAATAATTCTACTAACAGGTATGTTAATAATTATGAACACAACATACAAGTGATTGACAATAATATTATACCAAGTGAAAATTAGCAGACTACTAAAATTCTTCCTTTTATCAGTTCATAAATTTCAACTGCAGGAAGAACAATCTGATGATGGAACATCCGATATCATAAAAACACTATCAACAATTACCCAACTTAGGGAAGAGACTATACATGGTCAGCAAAAAAATTTTCAATTTACTAAGGAAAATGGACAACAAATTCTATAAGACATACATTAGGATAAATGAAGTGCTAGACATGCAAACAAAACAATCAAACTCATAGTGTAACATATGAATTTTGAGAGCAGAAAAACATCCTGTCTCGAACAAAAGATCAACATGTAAAATGCATGGTTCATGAACCAGATCTAAAACCACATGGTAAAAACTAAGGGCTAAACATAAGCTTACATGAGCCAATGACCACAAAAACGAAAAGGCCAAGCACAATTGGCCCAACAGGATAGTCATTCCCTTCTTCACTGTTGACTCAGGAACAGCACCTCTTCTTATAACATTCTTCTCAAACTTGGCAACTTTTCTATCAGCAAGCCGCCTTGAAGTTGTCTAAAATACATGCAAAGATAATTTACCAAAACATACCACAGAACAGAGTTGATGTATGCAGCAATATAATTCAAACACTCCAAACAATTATTCATAAATAAAGCAGAGAAGTGGCAATTATAGCTTTGTCATTCTTAAAACTTAAAACATGAAGCAAGCACATAATCCAATATCATCGCAAACAATGCATCAAAAAAATAAGTCAAATATTATTGCATAATACCACGCCACCTAAACCAAAAGTTGCAAAGAAACAGAAGACATGCTACCAAGAAATAAGATTTAAAAATAAAAAATTGGAAAATTTCAGCTAAAATGATAACTTCAATTTGCTCAGAACATCATCACAAACAGATCTGAGAACAAGATATGTAACCATTCGCTTTGAATCTAACAAATTAGTTTCTTAAAAAAATTATAAAGTTCGTTGTTTATGAATTTGAATCATCAAGTCAAAAGCAATAATAACTGATCAAGCGATAACTTCCAGTCCTTGCGGCAAAGCTATAAATAAATGGACTGACATAAGACCAAAAGATAGACAACTTTACCACAACAAATTGAGCATGTCCAAATTGTCATAGACTCATAGCTTATAAAACATTTAACAACAAATCTAACTGGCACACACATAATACAAAGCCAAGCAAAGTCAAAATCATAATCATAACAATAATTATACTTGGCATACACATGATACTCAGCTATTTTGCACAACCACAATATCATACGTACTACACAAAATTGAGTCATTGCCACATGAAAAAAACAATTAATAATCAAACCATTAAAAAAACAAGGAAAACAATTCGATTAATCTAATTAAGGATTATGCAAGATTTCCTTATCTTTCTACAGAAAAATCAAGCCTATTCACAAAATCAACCTAAGCAGAAAGCCGGATCACACCAAATCCAATAAAACGAGTCACACGTCAAAAGATCAACAAAAACCCGATCTTTTATCAACCAAAAAAAACCCAATCTTTATCGGCAAAAACCCACAAACACCAACCAGATCCAAACAAAAACCCAAGGAACCTACCAGATCAACAAACATGTACACCAAACAGCCAGAACACCCTCCAAACTCTACCAAAAGAGATGAGGCAATGGAGATCACAAGAATCCGAACAAAGAAAACAACAGCTCACCATGTTGTGGCGTCGTTGGGTCGGCGGAGAAGGTTTAAGGCGAAGGGAAAGGAAGATCGGAGGACGGCCGGCGAGAGAGGCGTGGGGTCGGTAGGGGTGGTTGTGGTTATATAGATCGTGTCGGGGACAAGTTGCAAGTGTTTCGAGACATGGCTGGGCGTCTTCTCCTTGCATTAAAAGACCATTAAAGACTTGTACTCCCCGTAAATAAATAATTAATTAATTAATAAGTTTAAATTTAATATTTTTTTCCATGATTAATAATAATTAAATAAATTGAGCTATTTTTTAACAGAGCACTTAATTGTAATATAAAATAATTTATATAATTTTTTAGAAAAGTGTATCGAAATTTTTGTTATTATAATTATTAAAAAATAATATTTGGTTATTACAATAATATATTATAATGTTTTATATTTAAAATAAATAAAAACGAGATGGGCTCCTCTTTATTATTTGTAACAATTTATGAAAGTGTTAAAGAATATGTCTATATATCATTTTATATTTTGTAAATATTCAGCCAAATAAATTTTTTAACCGTTATTATTTACATCTTTTTTCTTGCAAATAGGCTTAAAATAACATAGCCAAATATTGTCAAAGTGTAGGTTGTGTTTTTTTTAAATCAATAAAATATGGGCAATTCCATGTTCAAGTTAAATTCAAAATAGCCGGTATGTTAGACGTAGCAATATGAAAGGACAATGTAAATAGAAACAACACAACCAAATCGTTAATGCCAACTATCAATAATTACAAATGCATAATTTTTCCACAATTTTCTTTTAAACGGCTTTTTATAAAATATTCTCAAATATAGGTAGCTGCACATAGCATATTATAATGCATCTCCATTAATTAATTAGAGTGGTATAGGTTGGACAAGCACAAGACTAACGGGAGCCTTTGTCCAGGGCTCCGAGTGTGAGTAACCATCTTCATCTTCATATTGGTTAAGGTCTGAAAAAATTGGAGCTAGGCCAATAGCCAACTGTTATGTTTATTCCACATTAATTGTAAAGGGTGTTGGTGACTTGGATGTAGATTAATGAGAAAATTTTATTTTTTAAATTAGTTTTTAGATTAATAGAGGTTTATGACACATATTGTAAAAGGCTTGTGATATCTATTGTAAATCCCTTTTGGGCACCGGAGATTTTGGATGGCGGACAGCGAATGTGGACGATGATGAGATTTCGAATGGCGGATGTGAAGGGTAGTTATATGTCGGATGTGGACGATGATGAGATTTCGGATGTGGATGATGATGAGATTTC
The DNA here is from genome assembly GCA_033002965.1 of Piper betle. Taxonomy (NCBI): domain Eukaryota; kingdom Viridiplantae; phylum Streptophyta; class Magnoliopsida; order Piperales; family Piperaceae; genus Piper; species Piper betle. Next base: position 24,311 of record JAURVB010005812.1, read on the forward strand.
GGATGTTGGATGTGAAGGGGAGTTATATGTCGGATGTGGACGATGATGAGATTTTAGATGTCGGATGTGAAGGGGAGTTATTAGGTGCTAGTTATGTATGAATTTAGATGAGATGAGATTTCCGATGTGAAAGGAAGTTATTGAGTTTATCATATATCGGTCATAGAGGGTATTAGTGACTTGTATGTAGGTTAATGAAAAACTCTTATTATTTAAGCTAGTTTCATGCTCATAACACCTATTATAAGTCCATTTTCAGAGCCCAAAGAGGCCTAACACTAACCACCCTCAAGAGAATAACCATAGGTACTGATATATTAAGCATGCAATAGCTCGAAGTTTATGTGCTTCCATGCATGAGATTTCCGATGTGAAAGGAAGTTATTGAGTTTATCATATATCGGTCATAGAGGGTATTAGTGACTTGTTTGTAGGTTAATGGAAAACTCTTATTATTTAAGCTAGTTTCATGCTCATAACACCTATTATAAGTCCATTTTCAGAGCCCAAAGAGGCCTAACACTAACCACCCTCAAGAGAATAACCATAGGTACTGATATATTAAGCATGCAATAGCTCGAAGTTTATGTGCTTCCATGCATCATCCATCATGGCTTGGAGTACCGCATGCAATAGCTCAAAGTTTATGTGCTTCCATGCATCATCCACCATGGCTTGGAGTACCTTGCATTCCTCTTCCTCTATTCATGCATATGTCCTTCATGCAATACTCTACTCCTGATGGAACATCTCCGCTCTCTTGCTCTTCCTAACATGATTAATTTTTCAACCAAAAAAGTGTAAAAGACTGATTTGGATGGGAAAACTTTTACCCTCGTCTGTCTAGCTGTGCCCCATGTTCACCTCAACATATGCAGGCTTACTCAGTAGGTATTTTCATATAGTGGGTATTTATCTATTCTAAAATATCCACTTAGCAAGCATACAAATACTCAAGCTCATTTGGAGCACAACTACGTCAGACATGGCTAAAAATTTTCGTTGTAGATGAACTACTAGTCCAAGTACTTTATATATATATACACACGTGTGTGTGTGTGAACTGCACCTTGTCTCCAACAATGTCATCTCTATTTCTACATATTATTAATGCTGCATGAACTCAGGTTGCTAAATGAGCGATTGAGCCGAGCTCAAGCTGTGTTTAAACATAACTTAAATAGTTCGAAGTTTTTTTAAACTCGACTCGAGATCGAACGAATTTTGAACATATATGTTCGAAATTAACTTGAATATTTTTTATATTGTTTGAGCACGACTCGAGCTTGAATACACTTAAACTATTTAATTTTGACGAGTTCGAAACCAGCTCAATTATAAGGTCAAAAATACCTCACAAGCTTGCTCGCTCAATTAGCAGCTCATGCCCAAATACCAATTACGATTTTAACTTTTCTTGTACATGTATCCAACAATACATGTATCCAGTAATGGCTTGAACATGGCTCATAAGCTTGCTCGTTCAATTAACAGCCCAGGCCCAAATACCAAATACCAATTACGATTTTAGCTTTTCTTGTACATGTATCCAACAATGGCTAGCTTGAAGATAGCTCACAAGTTTACTCACTCAATTAGCAACCCAGGCCTAAATACCAATTACGATTTCAGTTTTTCTTGTGCATGTATCCAACAATGGCTTGAACACCCGACCTTCAGATCTTTAATCTGATATTCTCCCAACTTAGTTATCCCTGTATTGATGTTACTTTGTTATTTTATTGTATATAAATAAATATCACTAGTTATAATTAAAATTATTAATATATATATATATATATTATCTTAGCCAGGGGTAGATAATATTTATGTATCAAATTTTAATTTGAATCGTTTGATTACAAAGACGACCCAAATTTAATAAAAAATAAAAACTAAAACAACCCTAGCACCACCCTCCTTTAATACGTAGTTAATAATAATATTGATTTATAATTTTAAATATATTTTGAGTAGGCAAATGATATTATGAATATTATTATATTATATTATCGAGTTGCGTTCGAATCATGCTACGAAGTGATTTCGAGTCGAATCGAACACTGTCTTACTCAAACTCGACTCGTAGGATTCGAATTTGAGTCGAGTCGAACTCAAGTATTTAAATATTGAATTTCAAGTAAAGTCGAGCCGAGCCAAACTCTAAATACTCACGAGCTAGCTCACTTAATTAACAACCTTACATGAACTATACTTGGCGTTTTGTTGGCCCATTTAAAAACATCTTCAGTTGCAATATTGTGGTCCATTCCAATAAAAGAAGCCATTAAGAAGGGAATGTTGGATGTTGGACGTATAAATGTATATAATTGTATCATATGCTGTTATTATTAAGGCATGGCCTAAATTAAATTGATCTGTTAAAGTTAAGGTTAATGGGCCATTAATATTTAATAAAATATATGGAGATATCATATATTTAAGATGAGTATGGATAAATATGTGTAGATACCGTTTTCTTAATCTCTAATTTATGATGGGTTAAATTAAAATTATAAAAAATAAGGATAAATACGGTTATAAGGATAAATACGGTTATGGTCCGCGGATTCACACCGTAGTTTTTCTTTTCTGGTATCCCATCATCCAGAAACTCTGGTTTTGAAGAACAGGTGCTGAATCTGGAAGATCAAACCAGAAGAAATCAAAGGATTACTTTACTATTATGGATCCAGGTACGCTTCCGTTATTAAATTTATTTTCTTAATGATTTGATATGAAGAAGGCTTTATTGATGATGGTTTTATCATCTATATAATTTTGGTTAAAGTTTAAAGTATTTGTTGATTCAACAAGTGGTATCAGAGCAACTTCATATTAAATCATTGAGAATTAATTGATTTATGTTTATTTTATTTTTTGGAATGAGTCAATCATTCAATACTTGTTTGTATGGGAAAATTTTATGGTTCAAATTTACAGTATTCCCTTATTCACCAAAATTGACATGGTTTACAACCAATCTTCTTCAACTTATTTAGAATACCCTAAATTTTGGATGGTGAATGTGGTGATTATGTATTTTACTTTCCCCAAATTTTGCACTGAAAATATCAGTTTATGGGATATTTTTCCCAAATCAAGGTCCTCTTTTGGTAAAATATCAAATGAGGATAATAAAGTTACAAAAGGTTATAATTTCAGAAATTTCCAAATAAATATATTTTTATAACCTTTTTCAGTTTTATGTTATTTGAAATTATTAAATTTAAAATTATGGTTCAGTTATAATTAATATTTTTAAATTTATTAAGGACTTCAATATGCTGCCAAAGTAGCCTCTTTTGTAGAAATTAATTTATTTTAAAATATTAAGATGGTTGTGGGTATATGATTCATGTGAATATTAATCGACCCAAAGGAAGGTTAATATTTGATAGAATTATATATTCATTTGCGATAATAAATATGGGATAATTATCAAGTTTCTATATGGATAATAAATCGGCCCAAAGGAAGGTTTATTATTTGACAGGATTTATTGTCCATATTTGATTACTGCACTGAGAGTACCACTTACAAATTAATATTTCTGTCCAAAGACTAAATATTAATGTTGTGCTAGGTATCTGTTGATGGGATTAACCATTATTTGAATTATTAATCTTATTATGTGCATGTTATTTTGTTCTATTTTCAGTTAATCAATCTGCTTCTATGATTTCTGCCAACATCAATTCAGTTCCAATGCTTAAGGATAATTTTAAGGATTGGAAAGAAAGTGTAATGATTATTCTCGGCTGCATGGATCTTGACCTTGCATTAAGGACTGAACAACCTGCTTCTCTTACTGACAAAAGTTCCATTGAGGAAAAACGGGACATTGAGAAGTAGGAACGTTCAAATCGCATGAGTCTTATGATCATGAAGCGGGGAATTCCAGAGACCTTCAGGGGCGATGTGTCTGAAAAGGTTACTACAGCCAGTGAGTTTCTTAAAGAAATTGAGAAGCGTTTTGTAAAAAACGATAAGGCTGAAACAAGTACGCTTTTATCGAACTTGATTTCAATGAAGTTTAAAGGCAAAATAAGCATAAGGGAGTACATCTTAGAGATATCAAATATTGCTTCAAAACTAAAAGCACTAAGGTTAGAGCTATCTGAAGATTTGCTCGTGCATTTAGTTTTAATTTCTCTTCCTGCACAATTCAGTCAATTCAAGGTCAGTTACAACTGTCAAAGGGACAAATGGACTCTTAATGAGCTCATTTCTTATTGTGTGCAAGAAGAAGAAAGGTTGAAGCAAGAACAGGCTGAAAGT
>JAURVB010005814.1:0-70470 GCA_033002965.1 Piper betle
ATGGCAGCTTCGCTCTTCTTCAATGGCAACTGCGTCTTCTTCAATGGCAGCTTCGTCTTCTTCAATGGCAGCTTCGTCTTCTTCAATGGCAGCTTAGTCTTCTTCAATGGCAGCTATCGTCTTCTTCAATGGCAGCTTCGTCTTCTTCAATGGCAACTTCGTCTTCTTCAATGGCAGCTTCAGTCTTCTTCAATGGCAGCTTCGTCTTCTTCAATCGTGCAACCTCGTCTTCTTCAATGTGCAGTCTCGTCTTCTTCGATGGCAGCTTCGTCTTCTTCAATGGCAGCTTCGTCTTCTTCAATGGCAGCTGTTTTCTAGCTCTGTCGCTTCATTTGGCAACTGCGTCTTCTTCAATGGAAACCTCGTCTTCTTCAATGGCAGCTTCGTCTTCTTCAATGGCAACTTCGTCTTCTTTCAATGGCAGCTTCGTCTTCTTCAATCTTGTGGACCCCCTTTCCCTCCTTCCGAATAAATCTTACGTATCTCATTTCTATTAAGTTAGGCATAACCACGGGTTCAACCACGTACTGGCTGGGTTAACCGTCATGATTGAGCCGAGGGGTGCGGTGAAAAATTTGGACGAACAATAATAATAATAATCTAATAACAGAGTCTTCCAATTGTCTCGACTTTACCCATCATTCTATAATGCTCAACCTATGGAGGCAACCACATTTTGATAAAACACTAAGCTCGTATAATTAAAAGAAATAAGTTAATATATTCCACAACATCTGACTTCTGAGTCTTTTAATGAATATGAGCTTATGCGGAGCTCTTATCATGCTGGGAGGGTGGCCATCCATCTAGCTAAAATCCCATGTATGCCCACACCCAGTACATGGCCCTCAGCATGTAGTTACCGATGTTTGTCATTTACTCACCCTTTCGGTATCATAAGTACATAATGAGTCATTTTGTGCCACTGCGCCTAGTCACCCTTTTTGGCATTGGGGCATGTATTTAATCTTTTAAGAATTTTAAGGGTGTTTCCCCATGTTGGAATAAGTTAATTCTTTAACCCCGGTCGAGCTTGGCGTACGGTGGTCAAATGTGGACTCTGGCCGACCAACTATTTGTGTGATAACTAAAAGTTAAAAAAACTAACTATTGAGTTAAAGCGAATGAGTGTTAAATTTCACGTATGATTCCGAATCCCAAAATTTTAATCAATAAAACTTAATTAAATTTATCCATAAATACCCTTGTACCGGTACTCTAAAGGTTATAATTGATAGTTTATGATATTAATTCTTAACAATTAGTTTAATTAAATATTATTAACAGTTTGTTATAAGATTTACAAAACCCTAAATAAAATAACCTAATTTTTTTCGAGGTTTTACAATCTCCCTAGCTTAGGAATTTTTGTCTTCAAAAATATAATACATCATAAGGAGAAAATTACTCATTCAACTAACTTCTTTCTTATCCTAGCTTTGGTATACTTGTATCTAGCTCTATTGATGTTATTTAAATATCTTCACATTTTTTAAAAAATTAATTTGAGAAAGATCATGATTTACAATTTTTTGTCTTCATTTAAGCATTGCCACTTTTTTTCTTGATTTCGGCATTGCCACTCATATGCATAGCTAAAGTGAGGCACACTATCCCATGACACTATCATCTATATCATACAGGTCTCCCATACCACCTAAACTACTTGGATAACACATCTAATTGTAAGGTGCCTCATATACGCTCATTAGTTTAAGTGTCATGTGCACCTTATACGACAAATAAGTGGCACACCTTTGATTACAAACTATCTAAAACAATGAAAATTAATTCTATAAAAGAATGATCAATTCTTATATAAAATAAAATTTACCCTTTAGACAGTGAACTCTTAGACTTTCAACATGGAAATGATTAATTAGCATGGTTTCGTGGGAAACACAGTTAGGATACCACTTGTAACGACCTACCTATTCCGAGTCACGAGCCAAGTATTACAATATAAAAATAAGTGTCTCATAAATTAATTTTTTATTAATTATCAATATTTTAAATAAACCTATGACATAAAATTTAATATATAAACCTATGAATATATAACATTTTAAGTAATTATATGGACCTGGAATTTTGTTTATGCCTACGACACACGATCCTAATATAAATGAGCCTTCTCTAAAGCCTTCTATTTATAAGTCAAATGTGCTCAAAAACTACATAGAGGATGTTTTATTTAACATCAATAGAATTCTCCTTTATATAAAAAATAAGTGTAGAATTTAACAAGTCAATACATTACATTTTATAAAAGAATGTAATCATACAAAAATATATTAAACACCAACTATTTGTGTGATAACGAAAAGACAAAAACATTGACTATTAAGTTAAAGCCAATGAGTGTTAAATTGTACTAACGATTCTCAATTTTAGAAATTTAATAAATAAAATTTATTTTAATTTATCAATAAATATCTTTGTGCCGGTACTCTAAAGGTTATAATTGATAATTTATAATATCGATTCTTAAGAATTAATTAAATTAAATATTATTTATTGTTCTTTCTAAGATTTATAAAACCCTAATAAAATAACCTAATTATTCTTTTTGGGGTTTTAGACCTGCCACAATACTCGGGCGGAAAAAGGAACGATTAGGTTAGTGTCAAAAATCGGGAAATGTTTTCCAATCTGATTCAAAGTCCGATTTTAATTTTGCCAACTATAGAAAAGAATTAATAATTATTTAAGTGGATAGACGTTATGGGTGAGTTGGTAAAATCAGGAGGGTACTAATTTTCAAGTAGAATTTAGAATTACATTATAATATCCCTTTCATAGTAGAGAACCGATTATTGATGCAAATTTGGGGAAAAATTACAATGGCACTATTACTTTTATCTTCCCATGTAATAGGCAACCTTAATGTTTTCTTTTCTCTCCCTTGTTTCGTCTCTTCGTAGGAAGTCTCTTCATCTTCTCTCATATATATAGGTATACTTCTCATTATTTCCCTCTCATTATTCTATTTATTGTGTATTACACAAATTTTCAGGGTGTTTGTGTTTTTCTTAGTTTAAGGTGTGATTACTAGGTGATTAAATATTAATTAATTCATAATGAATTAAAATTGTGTTGAATTAAATCTAGTGATGACATTAGTATTGGTTGATCATGTGTTTATTATCATCATATGTTTATTGATATGCATGAAAGCATGCTTTATATTATTTATAAATAACTAAATTATTGTTATTGTTATTAGCGTTGCTGATTTATGTATGTGGTTATATTTTAAAATCATTATCAATTGGATAATTATTAATATTCATATAATATTAAATAAGTATTTTGTGTTTTCATTTGGGAAATATTTATATTAATTATATTAGATAAAGTTAACAAATATTAGAGCTAATCATGATCTATGTGTTAGTTAATGGTTATTATTAATTAATTAATTAATGACATTTTAATATATTCATTAATTGGTTTTAATTAATTAAAGTAACAAGAATGACATCATTATATCTTAGTAAGCTAATATGCGTACGTGATCATGGGTTATTAATTATTAATTGAATGACAATTATAATTAATCATTATTGAGTTAATTAAAATGTTGTTAACTCATAGGTATGAGTGTATTTTACTCTTGCATGAAAATTTTATCAGTTCAAATAGAATAGTATTAAATTATCATTTAGTGTTTACAATTATTTATATTTATGATATCACTAATAAAATATAAAAATGAGAACCTAATTTGGTTGTCTTGGTAAATTATGGAATGGATTAGTAGAACATAATAATACAATAATCGCAATTGATGAATCCTAACAGCATGGGTGAGAATAAATAAGGTTTAAACCTTTACAGAGTTAAGTAATTTAAAATAATATTAAGATTGATCTCCTCTAAATTTTAATAAAAGCTATATTAAATAATTAGATACATTGATCTAACTGATCTTAAGATAAATTAATCAGAGTTAGTGGAAAGTTAATAAATTCTTATTAATAAATATTCAAGCTATTATTAACGGAATAAGTAATTGTTATTTCTTTAATAGGAATTAAAGTGTGATATTAATTAAAAGACTTAACGGTAACCTAACTTTCTAGGGTGGTTATCTTAATATGATTTCTTTAATTAAATAATTAATGGATAAAGGAAAATACACTAATATTAGTAATTAAAGGCATGCTAGTAAGTTTGTAATCATTTTATCGTTGGCTAATGGTGAATTATAATTTGAATAATTAATTTAAAAGGTAAGGTATGTTTTAATTGATTGTGTCACATGAATTATTAATTATCTTACCGAACTTGTTGTGAATATTAAAAATTTAAAGTTTAATATTTTGTGTGTTGCATGCTTATTTTGTCTAGTTTTAATCATCATATAATAAAGTCATTTCATTACATTAATTTTTTAATTCAGATTAGGATCATGTGTTAATATCAAATGACTAATTAAACTTAGTTCGACATAGGACCACACCCTTAAAATTCTTAAGAGATTAAATATCTACCCTAATGCCGAATGGATTGACATGGCGCAATGGTGTAAAACGACTCATTTTGAACTTATAAATCTATGATGCCAAGAAGGTGAGTCAATGACAAATATCGGTAACTATAAGCTATGGGCCACGTAGCATGTGTGACGCATAGAGGGATTGTAATTGGCTAGGGCAGTCACCCCTCCTAGCATAATAAGAGCTTGACATATGCTCATAATAACTAAAAGACTTAATTAATGATGTTGTGTAATATATTAATTTATTTCTTATAATTCTATGACTTAGTGTTTTTATCATTAACAATAAATTGCTTCCGCAGGTGTGAGCATAGAAGGATGGGTAATGTCGGTACAGCTGGAGGGCTTGGTTATTACACTATTGATTTTTCTTATTTATTATTTTATTTTTAGGTTGTTTGCATGGCAATTTTGGTTCATTTCATGAGGTCTTAGTTAATTCCGAGCATTGGTGATCTTATATTTTATTTAATGCAATGACTTAGAATTTATATTTTAACTAAATCTTTACATTATGGATTTGTTAATGTTATTGATAAATTAATAGAAAATTAATTTACGAGACACTTATTTTAAATTGTGACACTTGGCCTGAAAGGGATGGGTCGCTTTAGGTAATGTAATATCCCCCAAAAGTTATATTAGTCTCACAACTAATACCTACCAAGGTACGATCAGATATTGTACCCTCTGAAAATAACTAGGTTATTTTATCTCGATATAAATTTTAAATTTATAGATTGTTTCAAGGAAGCATTATTTATTGCCTTTTCTTATTTCGTTAAGCCCTCTATTAAAAGAGCTAAAGTTAAGCATATGATGGGACGAGAGAGCTCATAGTATCTCTATTTCCTTTTCTCTTCCTACTGCCTACTTCATTATTTACATCTCATTCTCTTATATAGATTAGTTTCATAATTTTGCTTTCGTATCTCTCTCATATAGATTAGAGTTTTATATATGCTTCTCTATATTATCTTACTACTAGTGAGGTATGATTCAGGTTTATTATGGTCGACTAGATTCCAGTACATGCATATGGTTATGTATGATGCGGGCTATTCATAGTGGACTAAATTCTGATACATGTGTGTAGTTATGTATGATGCATGCATGTTACCGTCAAATAGATTCCAGTTCATGTGTATGCTTATGACACATTATATGCTTTCTTGAGTTGTCCACATGTGGTGGCTTCTAGAACATTATGTATGACTATTTTTGAAGAGATGACATAGCTCATTAGTTTGCATTTTGGGTGGTATTAAAGCCACCTAGTTCCGTTTTAGATGGTGGGTTGGATTAGGGGTGTTAGTTAGGGTGTCGGTCACAAGTGAAAGAAAGTCGTGGGCTTGGGCTAGCAACGCTTAAGTATAGGAATTTTGGAAAGGAAATTTTCTATGATTGAAATCGTTTGACTTAGTCTCACATCTAATATACACTAAAGTAAGATCTTATATATAAGTAGGAATAGACTATAGATTTTTAATTTAGATAACCACTTTGGAAGAGATGAATTAATCCCATTACGTTACACTTTAGACCAAGTCATTACACATCCTGCTCCAAAGCAAACCGATTTAGAAGAATACCATTATTGGGGTGTTCCTATCGAAGGCTAGTTTGGTGTTGTCAATGACATATATCACATGTGTGCCCACACGCATAACTAGAGTATGTAGTCATACTCACCTTCTCCACGGAAGGGTGGATGTAGTCAACAAAAAGGTTATCTAAAGTGCTCACCACATATACCTCAATCAATGAGGTAGCCTAGAGGTCAGGCTGACCTCGCACAGTATGAGATCGTGAAAAAGGACACCTTCTAATAACCGTAACATGACTGGCCTTAGAAAGTAGAGGATGGCAAGAGTGTAATCATGTTAAGGGGACGTAGAAGGTGCCCATCCTAAGAGGCTGCCTAAAAGGCAAGATCACTATATCTCCCATATATATATATCTGCAAAATGAGAATGTGTACAATAGGATAATGTGGTTTGCAAAATATAGGGAAGTTGAGGTGATGTACTCTCTAAAGTTTATAGTACTGTTGTTGTCGCTTACTATGTATCTGATCATTAACCCCGAAACACAAATGCAGAAATCCCGAAGGATAACTCCTAGGGTTTTAAAGCAATCAATAAACAATAGACAAATGTTTCTTGATCGAGTACCAATATACACGCACTAGGGGATGGAGAACACACTGTGTCAAAGAACCCATGATGAGCCACAAGAGTCTCATCCTCTTGTCTGTAATTCAAAGACCAATTGTCCTATAATAAATTATAGTGTTCGATCTCAACTCACTTGGATACTACCACTATGGTAAACTTACAAGTAGGGTTATAAAATGGCCACATTTGGGCTACCTAGAATGTGAAGGTGTCTAGAACTACATAAAGTTTTACACCTGCACCTCTAATATCAGGGTGCCTATCTGGATGCCAGTGCAAGACCTCTGCCTTCCAACTTTGTATATTGCCCATCCATCTGACTAGATACTAAATTCTGTCCTACTCATTTATTGTATTTCAAAGTTGATAGTCATACTAATCTCCTTATCCATCCTGGAGTGTAAATCTATCATGTCATTTTGACCTCTGGTTCTTACTTTTTGGTGGTTGGCCATGCAGTACATTCCCTATTCCCTATCTATAGTTTCTTGTGACATGTTGCTACCTATCCTATTATTTCCTTTCGTAACTTTGCTATGTATTTGTGTACCCATCTATCCTATTGTTAGTCCACTATAGTATACCATGATACTCGAACGGCAGTTGTGTTGGTTGTGCAGTGGTTGGGCTACACGAATGGTGATCGAGCAATTTGGATGGCAAGAGAGCTACTAGGTTGTTGTCAGTTGAGCCACACAGATGGCATTCATGCTAATCAGACGACAATTGAGCAACTATATCGGTGGCAGAGCTACTCTACCAGCAAGCTTTTATGACAATTGACTGATCTGCTGGCCTATATATTATCTGTCCATTCTTGCACATTCCTTACCGCAGCTGTCTAATTATTGTATCACTCTGACATTGTCTTCTATGGTACATATTAGTCCTTACTCACATCATGATACTACTGATCAAACTGTTGTGACTATGCATACTCAGTCGTCACGAGTCCTATGAACTAACTCAATTGTACACTATGGATCTACAAGTAGGGGTGGTCATGATGATGCCCAATAGGAAATGCGTCTATAACTGACCTCGGGTTTCTAATACATACTATGAAATGTCTCATTCACTCCTCTCTGCATATCCCCAAAATCTGATGGGGTCATCACTCTATATAGTCTGCCTCACTTTGTTTCTACCGGTCTATCATCTCAAACCCTATCAATGGATAATTTATAGACATCTAGGTTCAATATCTTATACCTAATCTTGCACTCAATGTTTATCCTTTCCCTAGCTAGGTAACTCTACCATTTTCCAACAAATATGTAGTTTTACGAATCTGATAGAGTCCAACATAGATCCGTCAACCACTTATTCTTAGTTAGAGGCACACTCATTATATCCTTTCATAAGCCTCTTACAAAACTCAGCAAGGGAAGGTAAACAGAAAGATAGGGATGTCTAAGGGGGGCAATGGTGAAGAGAGATGATAGAATAGACAAGTTAGAAAGAGGAAAAAGCTGAGGAAGAAGTGGTTTGGAGTTTTCTCTTTATTCCATGTACAGTCTGGTAATATCTTATCTGGTTCCATCATCACCAGGCTTGCCTATAGCAAGACTTTAGGGATTTAGCTTTTATCCTAAAGAATTTTGCTAATTATCTCCACACACATAATGCGACTTTGAACTGAGTTGGGTTGACTACAACCTAACGGTTGAAATCCATTGATACCATGCATACCAGTTCATGTAAAAGAACGTAATTGGAACACACAAAACCCACATATACAAGAATAAAAAGCATACCAACCAATGATAAGTCCAAGTGTAGTATAACATTCCTATAGTTTTTGCAAGTTCTCACCATCTTCATGCCCTAGCATCGTATTTCATAAATTATTTTTGGCTAGAATTTGAAAATTTTAAAATTTTGCAAGTTCTCACAAATATAGGTGAATCAATTGCCCAATTTGAATAAAAAGTGGTATTTTAAGGGATCTTGATAAAGCACGTGCACATGTGGCAACAAAAGGCACTTGCACCCTGTGTTTGTTCCCTACCAACAAACGCCGCCAAACTGTTGGAGTGCTATGTAGTGGATAAAGTAAGGAACACAACCACCAACTTTCAATGATTAGAGGAAGCCACACATGTGTAGTTTATGCAACTAAAATTCCTAGTAAGCTTCCTCCAACTAGTTTGACATTGTAACGACCCGCCCGAACCGGACCGGGTGTTACCAAAAATATAATTGGTGTAACAATAACATTCTAGAACATGATTCATTATGCATCAAATAACTATAACGACCCGCCATTTCTCACGATATTGTGGGCCTAACTGGCTAGGTGTTACTCAAAAGTAAAGTAATTATGTCAAACATTTTTTATAAATAATAACATATATAAAGATCCCACAGTCTTGGACCGTTTCTCAGCAGCCACACTTATTTCTCAATTAATTAAGAGAAAAGAGTCCTCATATTTATTTTGCTCCATACTCTTGATGTCAATCACCTAATCTCGTATCTGCACACCTGCGGAGGCAATTCCGCGTTAGTGATTACAACACTAAGTAGTATAATAGATAAAACAAAACAAGTACATTCCACTATTTCCTTATGTTTATTTTAATATGCGGTAGAGCGATTCCGCTATACTCCAAAACAATGCGGAGGAGGTATCCGCTGTGATCCGCACACCCCGGCCATAGCCTTTTTTGTGGGGAGGCTACCACTACCGTCTCCAGTGCCAGTGCCTCGCACACCCCGGCCGTAGCCTTTTTGTGGGGTAGCTATCACTGCACTTGGGTGATTGCTATGCCCCGTTTGTGGGGAAGCTCTCACTACCAATTCTAGTAGCAGTGCCTTGCACACCCTGGCCGTAGCCTTTTTATGGGGCGGCTATCACTGCACTCCAGTGCCTCACACACCCCGGCCGTAGCCTTTTTATGGGGCGGCTATCACTGCACTCCAGTGCGATGGAGGAATCGTTGTGCCTCACTCACCCCGACCGTAGCCTTTTTATGGGGCAGCTATCACTGCACTCCAGTGCGATGGAGGAATTGTTATGCCTCACTCACCCCGACCGTAGCCTTTTTATGGGGTGGCTATCACTACTCTAAAACAATGTCGATGCATTACAAAATTCACGCACATAACACGACCCAGTGTCGGACTGAGTCAATTCATTGACCCCGGTTGCACTCGGTGCATGGTAGTCGAATCTGGGCTCAGGCCGACCTAGGCTACCAACAAGGAAAATACGATGTTCTACCTATTATACGTACCTGACTTGTGATTTTGTCTGACTGTGACTCGTGAACCCTAATTTGAATAAGGGCATAAAATTATACATTAGTATAATTTTATTTTGCATGAACCTACATGCAACTTACATGACTAATATACTATCAATTTTAAATGATGTAATTAGTTCATGTTAGTCTTCATTTCTTATTAAATTTTCAGCAATTCTAATGATAATTAATTATTAATTATCATTATCTAAATCCCCATTATCTAATTGATAATTTAATTATTAACATGTCCATTTACAAAACAACTAAGCAATCGACAAGAACCCTATGCATAAGACGCTGGAGATCTAGCAACTTGGCAGGGCATCTTCAACAAACCTTGCATGCAAGAATCCTAATGGAAACAAATAAGATGAGGGATGAAATACTCACACAGTAATGGGGAGGTCGCCTGGGATGGAGATGAGGGATGAAATACTCCCTCCTCCTGCATATATATACACTTCAACCATTCCCTCCATTAAATTCTCATACCCCATCATCCATTGTGTATTCCCTAGGTTCAACGAGCCCCTTCATTAAATTCTCACACCCTATCATCCATTCATGAATAGGTATTTTCTAGGTGACCTTAAGTCGAACCATGACCGGTCGACTTGATAACCAACCATATTGGTTCATCTATATTTATTTCATAATATTTAGGTTCGAGTCTTGTAATAATTTTCATGGTTTTTACAATAACTCTAGCAGTTTATTACTCATAAAAAGAAATCATGTTTTGATACCATATGACAATATATAAAATAACCATACCATAGTCTCAGACCATTTCCCATAGCCACATTTATAACACAAGAAAAATAAAAGGAAGTCCAATTTAGTATAAATTTACCATACCTCAGTTGGTAAAAGAAGCACCAACCACACTTCTATTCTTTAGTCCAAAGCTTCTCACTTGCGGAGGCAATTCTGCATTCATGATAAAATTGATAAAATTTACCAATCGTGATAAAATTGATACCTAGGTTGGTCGTGAATATCATCCCATGCATGCGCACACACGCTATGTGGTCCACGGCCTATAGTTACCGATATTTGCCATTGACTCACCCTCTCGGTATCACACGTGCATAATGAGCCAACTTGTGCCATTGCACAATGTCACCCCTTTCGGCCTAGGGGTGGGTATTCAATCTTTAAGAGGATGCTGCCTGCCAAATTGAGTTAGCCGCGGTTACGTTCCAGTGCATGGTGGTTAGATATTCAAGCCGATTAAGACTCCGACATTGTAAAGACCCGAAAAAGGAAAAAAAATTTCATTAGCTGGTTAAGTATGAATTACCCGGTTAAATTCAAAAAGTAATTTCTAATCGTACGATTCTAGTTGAATCAGTCGAGTCGAACACATTAATTATCCATTTAACCATTTAAGTGAACCATACCATTTAAGAGGTTGAGTGAAAAGGTTAAGTGAACCGTGTTAATTACCAAAATACCCGGTTAAAGGAATTATGGTGAAAGGGTGCTTCCACAAACCCTACCCGTCATTTATTCTTTATAAAAGGAGAAGGGGTCGTTGAACCTAGGAAATACCAATGGATGATGGGGTGTGAGAATTTAATGAAGGGGTCGTTGAACCTAGGAAATACCAATGGATGATGGGGTATGAGAATTTAATGGAGGGAATGGTTGAAGTGTATATATATGCAGGAGGAGGAGTATTTCATCCCTCATCTCCGTCCCAGGCGACCTCCCCATTACTGTGTGAGTATTTCATCCCTCATCTCCGTCCCAGGCGACCTCCCCATTACTGTATTAGGGTTCACGGGTCACATTCAGACGTAATCACAAATCAGGTATGTATAATAGGTAGAACATCGTATTTTCCTTGTTGGTAGCATAGGTCGGCCTGAGCCCAGATTCGACCTACCATGCACCGAGTGCAACCGGGGTCAATGAATTGACTCAGTCCGACACTGGGTCGTGTTATGTGTGTGAATTTTGTAATGCATCGACATTGTTTTGGAGTAGTGATAGCCACCCCATAAAAAGGCTACGGCCGGGGTGAGTGAGGCACAGCGATTCCTCCATCGCACTGGAGTGTAGTGATAGCCGCCCCATAAAAGGCTACGGCCGGGGTGTGTGAGGCACTGACACTAGAATTGGTAGTGAGAGCTTCCCCACAAACGGGGCATAGCAATCACCTGAGTGCAGTGATAGCCGCCCAACAAATAGGCTACGGCCGGGGTGTGCAAGGCATTGGCACTGGAGTGCAGTGATAGCCTCCCCATAAAAAGGCTACGGCCGGGGTGTGCAAGGCACTGGCACTAGAATTGGTAGTGAGAGCTTCCCCACAAACGGGGCATAGCAATCACCTGAGTGCAGTGATAGCTACCCCACAAAAAGGCTACGGCCGGGGTGTGCGAGGCACTGGCACTGGAGACGGTAGTGGTAGCCTCCCCACAAAAAGGCTACGGCCGGGGTGTGCGGATCACAGCGGATACCTCCTCCGCATTGTTTTGGAGTATAGCGGAATCGCTCCACCGCATATTAAAATAAACATAAGGAAATAGTGGAATGTACTTGTTTTGTTTATCTATTATACTACTTAGTGTTGTAATCACTAACGGAATTGCCTCCGCAGGTGTGCAGATACGAGATTAGGTGATTGACATCCAGAGTATTGAGCAAAATAAATATAAGGACTCCTTTTTTTATTTAATTGAGAAATAAGTGTGGCTGCTGGGAAACGGTCCAAGACTGTGGGATCTTTATATATGTTATTATTTATAAAAAATGTTTGACATAATTACTTTACTTTTGAGTAACACCTAGCCAGTTAGGCCCACAATATCATGAGAAATGGCGGGTCGTTACAGACGTAGTAATTTTAGAGGTGCGACCTCATGTCAGACTGAGTCAATTCCTTGACCCCGATTACGTTCTAGGGCATGGTGGTCGAGATTTAGGCTTAGACCGACCAGGGGCTGCCAAGAAGGGAAAATACAACATTTCAAATAATTATATGAACCTAAATAATTCGTAAGTGAATCTGCAGCTTTGACCAACGATCCTAATCTGAATGATAATATAAAATTATACATAAGTATAATTTTATTCGAGTATAAATGCTTGCAACTAAATGACTATATATATATATATATATATATATATATATATATCACTATTAAAATTCAACAATATTAAATATTAAATTATTCATGTGACATAAGTATTTAAATCATACTTGTACATTTTAAATTAATTATCTAAATTATGATTCACACTTAACAAATGATAAAATAATTATCAACTTATAAACAAATATTTAATTACTATTATTAGTATATTTTCCTTCCGTTATAATTTTTAATCACTATCATTATTCATAGCAATTTAATTAATTAAGTTGTTTGATTAAATTATTTAAAAAGATATTACTAATTATTTTAAATTATTCAACTCAAGAAAGGTTCGAACTTTATTTATTTTCATTATACTATTTAGGTTCTTTTTAAATGATTATAATGTAATAACCCATTTTTTACCTTACTAACCCATTATTAAAATAATCAATTGACTTACCTAATATTAAATTTAATATTGTAAAGGTAAAATCTTTATTTTATTAATCATTTATAACTATTTGATTTAATTTAATCGTTTGTAGTATGCCGATTAATTATCGCCCATTTATCATTACCGTATTTTTATTACTTATGGTGATTTCGTACAATAATTAATTAGTTTAGTAATTTTAACTCATAACCATTAGAGTAATTATTTTTATTGATTTATTACGAGTTCGTATTATTTTTTAACTCGAGTTGGTAACGAGTCAACCCATATTTACAAAACTGTCATCTTCTTCTTTACCAACATCCTTCTCTTCTCCTACCTTCTTCTTTGCAACAAATACTAGATGTGGTGTCTTCTTCTTCAACCCTATGTAACCTTTCCCAGCAACCCAATTGAACAACCATATAAACATCCAAACAAGGCATCAACAACGAATTAAAACATCCAAAGATAAAGCCCAAAGTCCATGTTTTACAGCAGTTATTCAAGGCAACCGTCCTGCACCAAGCCAGGCCTGTCACTCTTCTCCTAGCCTCAAGACCACTTCTTTCTTGCACCTTGCTCCAATTCAAAGGTTTAGCAACCTCAGGCCGGCCTCAAAATAGTAAGAATCAGCCACCTTTGGACGTGTAGGGAGTATGGTCATTCTCCCCACTTTGCACGTCCCCGCCATGATTTCCGGCGAGAAGGTCGTCCGCTGTGGCCTGTGCCAACGGCCTGAACTTTTTGTAATAGACCCTTGATGTTGTCAATAAAAACAACCGGCGACTACCGTCTGAATCTTTCATTACAGTGTCAATTTCAGAGGATCACCATCACTTTTGTCCCCCTTGCAATTCTGCCTAGTAAAAGCTGTAATTCCGCCACCCACCGGCAGCAAGGGGCAAGGCGACGCCACCCGCTCGACCCAGCAGCCAGAGGAGCCATCGGGGGTGTGAGAGCTGCCTTGAAATCTGTGTTTACAGTCGCCTATCATGCCAAAATTTTGACCCGTTGGCCATGGCAAAATTCCAGTTTCTAGTTTAGTTTTAGTTTTTTATTGTTGATTTCAGACTTTATTTCTCATGTTTATCAAGCTTATTATCAATCAAAAAGAATATGCATGGAACAAATTTAAGAAGAGGGAGATAGGAAGGATACCCAAGCAAGGAAGAAGCACCGGTAAGAAAGAGGAGAACTATGCGGCTAAGGTGAGGAAGGCAAATGCCGTCCTCTTTCAAAATTATAAAAATGAAAAATGATGGCTAGGGTATGTGAAAACACCCCTACACTCACATTACATTTAATCGGGTAACCGGGTAAATAGTAAAATGGGTAAATAATTAACCGGGTATAATTAACCAGGTAGAGAATGTAATACATTCGGTCCTTCCCGGACTGCATCAAATATATATATATATATTTCATAGTCTTTACAATCTCCTGAACTTAAAAATATTTTGTCCCCGAAATATTATAATGGCACAAGGACAACCATGATTAATTTTATTTCTTCAGTTTCAGTTGCTATTACAATAATAAGAATTTTATGCCACAAATAGGCTAGGGTATTTCCTTGCCATTTCTTGTTCAGTCTCCCCCTGATTTTTCCACAATACTTTTACCAAAGGAATTTCCTTGTCTCTGAGTGTCTTTATTTCTCTTGCCAGGATATGAATCGGTATTTCCTTGTAGGTTAAATCTGATTGTAGCTCTAAGTCTTCGAAATTTGCGATTATATGATCTTCATCTCGGACATATTTCTTTAGCATTGACACATGGAAAACATTGTACACCCCAACTAGGCTTGGTGGCAATGCTAGTCTATATGCACAATTTCCAACTCGATCCAAGATTGGGAATGGTCCTATGAATCTTGGCTTCAACTTCCCGGATGTTTTAAATCTGATCACCCCCTTCCTAGGAGATTTCTTTAGCTACACAAACTCCCCAACTTGGAACTCTAGGTCCCTTCGTCGAGTATCAGCATAACTCTTCTATCGATCCTGAGCTGCCTTAAGCCTTTGTTGAATGAGTTTCACCTTTTCAGTTGCTTCTCTCACCATCTCTGGCCCGACTATAACTTCTTCAGTAGACTCCAACTAGCACGATGGAGATCTGCAGGGCCTACCATATAAGGCTTCAAATGGTGTCATCCCTATACTGGCTTTGTAAGAGTTATTGTAGGTGAATTCAGCCAAGGCTAAGTGTTTCTCCCAGTCACCTCCCTAGTCAAGAATGCAAGCTCTTAACAAATCTTCCAAAATTTGAATAGTTCTGTCACTTTGACCATCAGTTTGGGGATGATATGCTGTACTCAGCTTGATTTGAGTCCCCATGGCTTTTTGGAAAGCTTCCTAGAAATGTGAGGTGAATAGGGGATCTCAGTCGGAGACTATCTCCTTTGGAATCCCATACAACTTGACAATATTGTCAACATACAATCCTGCCAGATATTTCACTGTCCTCATTGATTTTGTAGGGATGAAGTGAGCTACCTTAGTTAGTCGGTCCACAACTACCCATATGGAGTCATGCTTCTTCTGAGTCCTTGGGAGCTTTGCAATAAAATCACATGTGACACACTCCCATTTCTAGGTTGGTATTCCTAAAGGTTGCAATAGTCCTCCAGGTAGTTGATGTTGGGCTTTGATCTGTTGGCAAGTCTGACACTTGGAGACAAAATCCACAACATCCCTCTTCATCCCAATCCACCAATAGGTTCGCTTTAAATCCTGATACATTTTAGTAACTCCAGGGTGTATCGAGAACTTTGAGCGATGAGCCTCCTCCAAGATATTCCGCCTTAGTGCATCATCCTTGGGTACACACAACCTTCCTCTAAATCTGATCACACTATTGGAATCAGCTACAATGTCAAGAATCTTGTCCAACATTTCATTCAGCTCTTCATTACCCATTTGTGCTAGCTTAACACGATCAACTAAATCATTGGAAACAACAAAATTTGCTAGTAATCTTGTTAGTTGCTCCACAGGGTTGATAGCTACCACTTTTGCTGACATGGCCCAAAGTCCAACGAGCTACTGACTTTTGTCCACCTTGCCCTTCCGACTCAACACGTCGGCTACCACATTCGCTTTCCCTGAATGGTATAAGATTTGGAAGTCGTAGTCCTTCAAATATTCTATCCACTGCCTCTGTCGAAAGGTTAAGGTCATTCTAGGTGAAGATATAGTTCAAACATCTGGTGGTCAATGAAGACTTCGAACTGGGCTTCATACAAGTTGTGTCTCTAAATCGTCAAGGCAAAAACCATTGCTGCCAGTTCCAAGTCATGGGTTGCATAATTTTGCTCATGAATCATCAATTGATGAGAGGCATAGACCACCACCTTATCTTCTTGAATAAGGATGCATCCTAAACCCAATAGAGATGCATCACTGAAGACTACGAATCCTCCATTACCTTTTGGCAGTGTCAAGACTAGTGTAGTTGTTAGACTCTTCTTCAAAGACTGGAAAGTCTCCTCACACTTACTACCTCCATTCAAATTTGACTCCCTTCTTTGTGAGTTTGGTCATTGGCGATGCTACTAAGGAGAATCAGTGACTGACTTCGGTTGTGGCTAATCAGTGACTACTTTCTCTTTCGATGGATCCACTATAATTCCGGCCTTTGAGATAATATGACCAAGGAAGTTTACCTCCCTCAATTAGAAGTCGCACTTTGAGAGCTTGGCGAACAATTGATGTTCTCTAAGAACTTGAAGAGTAATGAACAGGTGCTTCACATGCTCTTATTCATTATTTTAATAGACCAGAATGTCATCCACAAATACGATAATAAACTTGTCCAAGTATGCATAAAATACTGTGTTCATGAGTGACATAAAGGCTGCTGGTACATTTGTTAGACCAAAAGGCATAACAAGAAAGTCGTAATGTCCATACTAGTTCGGAAAGCCATTTTCTGTATGTTTGACTCCTTTACTCACAACTGGTCATAACCAGATTACAAGTCTATCTTAGAAAATACTCCAGCTATTTTTAGCTAATCAAACAAGTTATCAATTCCTGGTAAGGGGTACCAATTCTTGACTGTCACTTGATTGAGTTATCGATAGTCAATACACAATCGAAGTGATCCATCTTTCTTCAGCACAATTAGAATAGGGGCTCTCCAGGGTGAAGTACTTGGTCAGATGAAACCTACCTACAATGACTCTTCTAGTTTACTCTTTAACTCCTTGAGTTCTGCTAGAGCCATGTGGTATGGTGCTTTAGAAATTGGTGTTACTCCAGGTGCGAGGTTAATCGTGAACTCCACTACTCGCTTTGAGGTAACCCTAGAAGTTCGTCTCGGAATACATCCGGAAACTTTGCTACCACCGGAATGATGGACAACTCTTTGTGTTAAAGGCTTTACAACCCTCACCAACCAATGGGCAGTCAAGTTGTTTGGCTAGGATAGCTGCGACAAATTCAACCCACATGATAGAAGAGATCTCACATTGATGGAATGTAGTTTTTCCATGGATTTCCACCAATAAGATGCTTTCTCCTAAAGCATGCATGTTGCCAACCTCACTTGATGGTGTGGGGCACAGATAGAGCCCTAAACGCTTTTTCAGTAATGTCTATCCAGCTCTCCACCTTCATTAGATCAATCCCTCCGACAAATAGTTCAGCTCCATTCTTCCTGAACTTTTCCACAGTGTAAAAATTACTATTATCAACCGCTGGCGGCACCACTTGTCGGACTACCGGTGGCACTGGGTTTGGACACTCCCCCAAGTCTACTAACCTGCCCACCCTTGGGCACTCCCTAACCACCATCTGGGGTGATTTTGGGATCCAGTGCTGAGTTTGAGACTCCATTCCTTGCTACCACTCACGGTAACCGCTGAGCAATATTCTGAACCATAGAATTTGTATTTTCTGAAGCCTACGCTAGTCCACTGTATGGCCATTAGGATCTGGGCCAACACATTCTCTTTGTTCGAATTTGACTGCGCAGATCGGTTTGACTGTCATGAGTGTCTGCCATCTGAAATGTCGAACCATTATAGTTCATTAATATTTTTTTTCCAGTTATGACTTAAGTTTATTAGCGAATACATTTGTTAACTAATAACACAACACAGTTGGAAAAGATAATTACTAGACTTTTCAATAAGGTACTTGAGTCATAATTTGTGAGCTTGTGGGAAACCGTTTTCATACCACTTGTAACGACTTGCCCAAACCGGACCGGGTGTTACCTAAAATATAATTGGTGTAACAATAACATTCTAGAACATGATTCATAATACAGCAAATAACTCTAGCAGTTTATAACTCATAAAAAGAAATCATGTTCTAATAGCATATGACAATATATAAAATAACTGTCCCACAGTCTCGGACCGTTTCCTATAGCCACATTTATCACACGAGAAAAATAAAAGTAAGTCCAATTTAGTATCAATTCACCATACCTAAGTCGGTAAAAGAGCACCAACCACACTTCTATTCTACTGTCCAAAGCTAGTCACCTGCAGAGGCAATTCTGCATTAGTGATAAAAACACTAAACTGCATAATTAAATGAAATAAGTCAATATAATCCCTATTATCGTTTCAAGAGACTTTTAGTTGTTATGAGCTTATGCCGAGCTCGTTATATGCTGGGAGGGGTGGCCACCCCCATCTAGCTAACATCCTAAGCATGCGCACACACGCTACATGGCCCACGGCCTGTAGTTACCAATATTTGTCATTTACTCACCCTCTCAGTATCACAAGTGCATAATGAGCCAACTTGCCACTGTGCCCCGTCACCCATTTTGGCCTGGGGGCAGGTATTCAATCTTTCAGCGGGTCCTTCCCTACCGAATTGAGTCAGCCCCGGTTGCGTTCTAGTGCATGGTGGTCAGATACTCAAGTCGACCAAGACACCCACATAGCAATTTTATAGGTGCGGCCCCGTGCATTCTAGTGCATGGTGGTCGAATTTGGGATCAGGCTAACCAGGGCTGCCAAGAAGAGAAAATATAACATTTCAAATTATTATACGGACCTAAATAGTTCATAAGTGAACTCATAGTTGTGATCAATGATCCTAATCTTGACTAGAACATAAAATTATACATAAGTATAATATTATTCAAGTAGAAATGCATGCAACTAAATGACTAATATATATATATATATATATATATATATATCACTATTAAAATTTAACAATATTAAATATTAAATTATTCATGTGACATAATTATTTAAATCCTACTGTACATTTAAATTAATTATCTAAATTATGTATCACACTTAACAAATGATAAAATAATTATCAACTTATAAACAAATATTTAATTACTATTATTAGTATATTTTCCTTTGGTTATAATTAATTAAGTTGTTCGATTAAATTATATAAAATAATTTGTATTATCCTAATTCAAAGATATTACTAATTAATTTAAATTATTCAACTCAATAAAGGTTTGCACTTTATTCATTTTCATTATGCTATTTAGGTTCTTTTTACACGATTATAGTTTAATAACCTATTTTCTACCTTACTTACCCGTTATTAAAATAATCACTTGATTTACCTAATATTAAATTTAATATTGTAAATGTAAAATCTTTATTTTATTATTCATTTATAACCATCCAGTTTAATTTAATCATTTGTAGTACTCCGATTAATTAATGCTTGTTTATCATTACCGTATTTTTATTACTTACGGTAATTTCGTACAATAATTAATTAGTATAGTAACTTTAGCCCATAAACATTAGAATCATTATTTTAACAGAATTATTACGAGTTAGTATTATTTTTTAACTCGAGTTAATATCGAGTCAACCCATATTTACAATACTGCCATCTTTGTAAAGACCTGGAAAAAAAAATTTTCATTAGCTGGTTAAGTATGAATTACCTGGTTAAATTGAAAAGTAATTTTTAATCGGACGATTCTAGTTGAATCGAGTCGAGTCGAACACATTAATTATCCATTTAACCATTTAAGTGAACCATACCATTTAAGAGGTTGAGTGAAAAGGTTAAGTGAACCGTGTTAATTACCCAATTACCCGGTTAAAGGAATTATGGTGAAAGGGTGCTTCCACAAACCCTAGCCATCATTTATTCTTTATAAAAGGAGAAGAGGTCGTTGAACCTAGGAAATACCAATGGATGATGGGGTGTGAGAATTTAATGAAGGGGTCATTGAACCTAGGAAATACCAATGGATGATGGGGTATGAGAATTTAATGGAGGGAATGGTTGAAGTGTATATATATGCAGGAGGAGGGAGTATTTCATCCCTCATCTCTGTCCCAGGTGACCTCCCCATTACTATGTGAGTATTTCATCCCTCATCTCCGTCCCAGGCGACCTCCCCATTACTGTATTAGGGTTCACGGGTCACAATCAGACGTAATCACAAATCAGGTACGTATAATAGGCAGAACATCGTATTTTCCTTGTTGGTAGCCTAGGTCGGCCTGAGCCCAGATTCGACTACCATGCACCGAGTGCAACAGGGGTCAATGAATTGACTCAGTCCGATACTGGGTCATGTTATGTGCGTGAATTTTGTAATGCATCGACATTGTTTTGGAGTAGTGATAGCCACCCCATAAAAAGGCTACGGCCGGGGTGAGTGAGGCACAACGATTCCTCCATCGCACTGGAGTGCAGTGATAGCCGCCCCATAAAAAGGCTACGGCCGGGGTGTGTGAGGCACTGGCACTGGAGTGCAGTGATAGCCGCCCCATAAAAAGGCTACGGCCGGGGTGTGTGAGGCATTGGCACTAGAATTGGTAGTGAGAGCTTCCCCACAAACGGGGCATAGCAATCACCTGAGTGCAGTGATAGCCGCCCCACAAAAAGGCTACGGCCGGGGTGTGCAAGGCATTGGCACTGGATTGCAGTGATAGCCTCCCCATAAAAAGGCTATGGCCGGGGTGTGTGAGGCACTGGCACTAGAATTGGTAGTGAGAGCTTCCCCACAAACGGGGCATAGCAATCACCTGAGTGCAGTGATAGCCGCCCAACAAAAAGGCTACGGCTGGGGTGTGCAAGGCATTGGCACTGGAGTGCAGTGATAGCCTCCCCATAAAAAGGTTACGGCCGGGGTGTGCGAGGCAGTGGCACTAGAATTGGTAGTGAGAGCTTCCCCACAAACGGGGCATAGTAATCACCCGAGTGCAGTGATAGCTACCCCACAAAAAGGCTACGGCCGGGGTGTGCGGATCACAGCGGATACCTCCTCTGCATTGTTTTGGAGTATAGCGGAATCGCTCCACCGCATATTAAAATAAACATAAGGAAATAGTGGAATGTACTTGTTTTGTTTTATCTATTATACTACTTAGTGTTGTAATCACTAACGCGGAATTGCCTCCGCAGGTGTGCAGATACGAGATTAGGTGATTGACATCCAGAGTATGGAGCAAGATAAATATGAGGACTCCTTTTTTTATTTAATTGAGAAATAAGTGTGGCTGCTGTGAAACGGTCCAAGACTGTAGGATCTTTATATATGTTATTGTTATATAAAAAATATTTGACATAATTACTTTACTTTTGAGTAACACCTAGCCAGTTAGGCCCACAATATCGTGAAAAAAGGCGGGTCGTTACAATCTTCTTCTTCCCCAACATCCTTCTCTTTACCTACCTTCTTCTTTGCACCAAAAACCAGATCTGGTGTCTTCTTCTTCAACCCTATGCAACCTTCCCCGGCAACCCAATTAAACAACTATATAAACATCCCATTTGGGCAATTTAAATGAACTCTAAAGTGCCTTGTGAGGGATTGTGTGCAAATATTTTTGTCACTAACCTGCATTTGAGTTCTTTTATAGGCGGCATACTCTAGGACACATAGGTCTAATAATTTTTTGCATGATTTCTTCAAGCACTAGAGTCTTGAAATTGAATGATAAAATGAACTAAGGTACGCTAGACCATGCTAAATGTTCAGGTACCTGGAGCAAAAGAAGAAACATGGGAGGAGCTTTGAGGCTTTGTTTTGAACGTTAAAGGGCTCATGTGAAGACAAGGCAAACCAACAGCCTAAAGAATGTGATGAGATGTGAGCATGGAGAAACACCTCTGTGGTGTCTTTGTGCATGAAATGAGTGAAATGTGAATAACTGCATCTCATTTGTGTTAATTGTGATACATTTACAGGCTGTAAAGTTTTTCCTATGTCTCTAGTTACGGGTCATATTTTTCCCCGAATTTGAAGTCTCCTTTATAACTTGGAATTCTTTTAAGAAGACCTACTTGCACTTGCCTAGTGGTAGGTGTTTATGTTTGTTTCGGGTGATTTATGTGTTTTGGCTATGCATTAGATTCCCTTGACTAT
Organism: Piper betle; assembly: GCA_033002965.1. Classification (NCBI taxonomy): domain Eukaryota; kingdom Viridiplantae; phylum Streptophyta; class Magnoliopsida; order Piperales; family Piperaceae; genus Piper; species Piper betle. The sequence continues at coordinate 22,782 of JAURVB010005814.1, forward strand.
TCTATCTTTCGATGCCTTTAGTGGTTAGGTCTATCTTGTGGATTGGCATTTTATTTTAAATAAGCAAGAGCAATGGTCCAATATTTAATACTTTGAATCGGTTTGCGCCGTGAGCCGAATTGAGCATTTACATATCAGCCTTGTACAATGTGTTTCAAAGAAAGGAGGAATAACCATTGTACCCAATCAGAACAATGAGCTAATTACTTCCAGAACAATTACCGGATGGAGAGTGTACTTGGATTCTAGGAAGCTGAACAAGGCTACGAGAAAGGACCATTTCCCACAACTATTCATTGATCAGATGTTTAATAAGCTAGTCAAAAAGAGTACTATTTTTTCATAGATGGGTTACTTCAGTCACGATCAGATTGCAATCCATCAAGAAGGTCAAGAAAAACCACAATTACATGTCCATATGTAAATATTTGCTTTCAAAAGGATGTTATTTATATTATGCAATGCTTAGGAAACATTTCAAAGCTGAATGATGTTCATCTTCTCAGATATGTTGGAGGAAATGACGGAAATCTTTCTGGATGACATTTGGGTTTTGGGAACGCCTTTGACCTATGCCTCGAAACCTTAGGAAAAGTTTTAAAAAGATGTGAAAGTACTAACTTAGTGTTGAATTTGGAAAAATATCACTTCATAGTGACATAAGGAATATTGCTAGGACGCAAAGTGTAACGATCCCCCTGAACCGGACCGGGTGTTCCCTAAAAATATAATTAATGTAACAATAACATGCCAGAACATGAATCAACATGGAAAATAAGTCTAGAATTTGTAAACCATAAAAAAAATAAAACATGTTTTGATAGCATATGACAATATAAAAAATAACTGTCCCACAGCTTAAGACTGTTACCCATAGCCACAGTTATTACACAATTGGGTAAAAAGGAAGTCTAATTTATTATCAATTCACTATACCTAGGCTGGTAAAAGAACCACCAACCACACTTCTATTCTTCAGTCCAAAGCTGCTCACCTGTAGAGGCAATTCCGCGTTAGTGATAAAACCACTATGCCGCATTGTAACACCCAAATCCGGTTCACGCTCGTGAACCGAACCGGCATGTTACCGGCCCCGGTTAGGTCGGCTAACCCGAACCTAACTCATACGGATCCAATCTCGGCGTCTTAAGATGAAGATACAACTCTCAAAGCATGGATGAATACACAAACCCTAACATGGTACTACGTGAATGACATACAAATCAGAGTGCACACCAAGACAATCCCGATAAAAATTAATGAAAACTTTGAAATATAACGGATAGAGTTTCCCCTAAAAATGCAATTAGGGGCCACCCTGTCAAATATACATATGCAAATATATATCTAACCATATATCAAATAATTTCATTCATATAAAATATAAAATCTAGCATGCTGTAACTTATTTTAAAACTTGGGTCTCAACCCACTCCGCTGCGCAACTCTGATCATATTTTGCATTCTGTTATCGTGTCTTAACATTTCATTCATATCATATCATCATGCTCAAACATTTACTCATAGCATGTGTATAAAATAACATCATAACAAAACATTAAATATTTAATCACCCAATGTGTGTGTGCAGAAGACCTTATTGCTCCTCCGTCCCAGCTGGCTCATCCATCTCGTGCTTATCACCTACATATATATAAGAAAAACGTCAGTAACAAGCGTTACTGGTCCGGAAAATAAAATAACTATAACAAACTGGCTATGAGAGCAAACTCTCATCTGAAAGAAAACATCATACTCCACGTGAACACTCCGAAGGGCACTACTGAGGAGCCACTGGGCTGCAGACCCGGTAGCATCCCGAACTTACTGCTCTGCTGCTGGTACTGTGCTACTCTCAGCACTTCTTTTTCAGTACTTCTCATGAATCTTTATCCTAAGCCCTCTCCGAACCTCCATATCTCTCCTGGCCTTGAGCACGAAGGCCGAGTACTCTCAGGCAGTCGCCTTTAGTACCCTTTGAACCACAAGTCCGGACATGCGCTGTACTAAACAGTACCCGTAAACCTCCACGTTCTCTGGGTGTGAGGAACTCAAACGCGGAGTTGTCAGGATCCCTCGGGAATGGAACAGTCCGCTGGCACTAATCCAGAGCCCGCTTTGACTGTCACGGCATCCTCTGCATGGTACATGCAGTCGGTTTCTCCATCTCTCGTCTCACTGAAAACTCGATAAAACTATATATATAGGCCTGGGAAGGGATTCATATAATAGGCCCGAAGGCAACTTGTGGTGGATCTTGTTTTCGAAATCATCCTCGAGGGATCTCATCCTCGAGGGGTTATTAATCCGGAAATATTCGATTAAATGGCCCGAGTTAAGTGGGATCCGATAAAACGCCACTTAACCCGCCCTGCAATAATAAAATAAACATACAATGGAAGAGCGTAAAACAAGACGAGTCCTAAACGGACCTGGTAGAAGCTCCAAGCGTGTCATCGCGCCTAGGCGGCGAGCTCCTATTCCGTACCTACACATCAAAACTAAATACTAACGCCCGCTAACTAAATGATGCATCAAACTCAACACAATTAAACACAGAATCATCATCAAAATAACCATCAAATAATTATAAGAATAAATAATCCTAACTCAACTACTCATACCATATCTTATTCTGTTCTTCTAAGTTGCATCGTACTAGATTAACATGTTCATACACAATTCATCTCATTAGATCACTTCATTCACTAATAATCTCATCATGCACATCTTTACTTTATTCATGGTCAAAACATTAATCATGATAATTAATTAACCCTAGCATGCTATGCTAACAATTATCATCAATTTTAAATAAATCAATCGGAGGTAATTATACCTCACGTCGTCGGCAATCGGCGACGGCTAGGGTTCCGTTGCGCGTCTCGGAGCTCAAATTCGGCGCTCATCGGCGTCCGAAGCTCGATCGGGCTCCACTGGGTGAGCCCCGCGGAAGATCCGGTGAATTCCGGCGAATTCCAGAAATTCCGATCTTCCGGCGGTTTTCCGGCAGCTAATGGCGGTTTTCCGGCGACTTCCGGTGGTTTTCCGGCGACAATCGCCATCGGCGTCTACTAGCTGGATAGGGGTCATATAGGGTACCATTGGAACCGGCTCGGCGAGCCCGACTCATCTATGAGGTCGACGCGGTCGGTCGAGGCGGTGGCTCGCCGGAAAAAGGCTAAAACAGAGCCGGCAGCGATGGGTGGCTCGATCCGGCCGCCCTGGGAGGGTCGCTGGAGGGCTGAGGGCGCTGAGCCGACCTCCTGATCATGGCAGCGACGATCGCCGGTGGCGCAATCGCCGACGAAAATGGAACGAGGCGCGGCAATTGGCGAGGCGTTCCGGCGTCGCGGCGGCCACATGGTGGCCGGGGCTGGTCGGGGCGGCACGACGACGCCGTCGTCGGGCTAGGCGGCGACCATCGACTGCCGGGCGGCGGCGGCAGCGGCGGTGGCGGCGACGTGCAGTGGCGGCGCGTCGAGGTAAGGGTTTCGGGAAGAAAAGCAATGGTCGGGGGTGTGTGTGGTGGCAAACTCGTAAATATTACTTGACTCGTCTCCGACTCGAGTCAAAATAATATTTAAGTCATAAAAAAATTCCAAAAAATTTGGGAAAAATCCTATAAAATCAAACAACACAAAAAAATCATAATGATATGCTCTAGAACTATCAGCCCACCCAAACTGCCCGTAACGCGACCTAACGCGGTAAACGGCCTAAAACTAATTCTGCGATCCACTATACATAAAAATAAAAAAAATCACTGGCATACTCTCATATATTCTGATAACTCATTCTGTTCTGCTGTGTTCATGACGTTATCATCATATACTTGGGTACGCATGACCCTCATAGCTCATACACGTGACCGGCGTCGGCTCGGTACGCGTGTCCTGAAACTGACTCAACTCGAAAAATAATGGTCGACCCGACCGGTTCTGAATATAAAACCCTAACTCGAATCGTGGGTTTTACACGCATAGTTAAATGAAACAAGTCAATAAAATCCCTATTATTGTTTCAAGAGTCTTTTAGTTGTTATGAGCCTATGCCAAGCTCATTATATGCTGGGAGGGGTGGCCACCCCATCCAACTACCATCTCATGCATGCGAACACACGCTACGTGGCCCAGGGTCTGTAGTTACCAATATTTTCCATTGACTCACCTTCTCGGTATCACAAATGCATAATGAGCCATCTTATGCCATTGCGCCCTGTCACCCCTTTCAGCATGGGGCAGGTGTTCATTCTTTCAAAGGGGGGCTGCCTTTTGCCGAATTGAGTCGACCCCGGTTGCATTCCGGTGCATGGTGGTTATATACTCAAGTCGACCAAGACTCCCACATAGTAATTTTAAGGGTGCGTCCACGTGTTGGACTGAGTCAATTCCTTAACCCCGGTTGCACTCGGTGCATGGTGGTCGAATCTGGTCTCAGGCCGACCAAGGCTACTAACAAGGGAAAATACAACATTTTAAATAATTATATAGACCTAGATAGTTTGTAAGTGAACTCGCAGCTGTGACTAACGATCCTAATCTGAACGAGAATATAAAATTATACATAAGTATAATTTTACTTGAGTAGAAATGCATGCAACTATGTCTAATATATATATTAAAATTTGACAACATAACATGTAACAATTCAAAAATATTAAATATTACATTCTCAACAAATCTAGTAAGATAATTAATTATTCATGTGACATAATCGTTTAATTCCTACTTTACATTTTAAATTAATTATCTAAATCATAATTAATACTTAACAATTGATAAAATAATTATTAACTGATAGATAATTATTTAATTACTATTATTAGTATATTTCTCTTTCAAATGTTAATTACTTAACCACGATCTTGATGATTTAGTTTACGGTTATAATTTTTTAATCGTTATCCTTATTCATAGCAATTTAATTAATTAAGTTGTATGATTAAATTATTTAAAATAATTTATATTATTCTTATTCAAAAATATTATTAATATAATTATTTTAAATTATTCAACTCAATAAAGTTTCAAACTTTATTTATTTTCATTAGGTTATTTAGGTTCGACACATGTTATTTTTACACGATTATATGTTAATAATCCATTTTCTACATTATTGATTCATTATTAAAATAATCACTTTATTTACTTAAAAGGTAAAATCTTTATTTTATTCATTACTTATAATCCTCTAATTTAATTTAATCGCTTGTAGTACGTCGATTAATTTCCTACAGTTTATCATTACCATTTTTTTTTATTACTCGTGGCGATTTCGTAAAATAATTAATTAATTTAGTAACTTAACCCATAACCCATTAAAATGATTATTTTTAAAGATTTATTACGAGTTAGTATTATTTTTAACTTGAGCCGTATCGAGTAAACCCATATTTACAAAATTACCATCTTCTTCATCCCCAACGTCCTTCTTCTCCTACCTTCTTCTTTACACCAGAAAACAAGTCCTAACGCGTTCTTCTTTAACCCAAAACCAGATTACTTCCTTCCCTAATTGCTTCCCTTCCCTAGCAATCCAATTGGAAGCATACAGCTCGTGCTTTACAGCAACTATCCACGTGCAACCTCTGTTCTGCACCAAGACACAACTCCTGGCCAGCAGCACTGCTAGGACTGCAACGTGATCTCCGTCCGGCCAGCAGCACCACCGGGAACTCTGCCCTTCTCCCTGCACGACAACCCAACGTCAAGGCCAAGCGCTGTGAGCATGCACGCGTGAGCCTTGGCCAGCGAACTGGTATAAGTGTCTGGAATCAGAGTTCATCTTTGAAATTCTGCCCACAAACAGCTGTAACTCCACCACCCATCAGCAGCAAAGGTCCAGGTGAGGCATCCCTTCGACCAAGCAGCCAAAGAGGTCATCGGGTTGTGAGCGGCTGCCTTGCAATCTACCATCACAATCTTCTTTACCAAATCTCAAGGAAACAGGCTGCAAAAGAGACACAGGAGGCAAAACAAGGAGAAGCAAAAGCAAGTAAAAGACGGTTGATGTGTAGAGAAAACAAACACCCAGCAATATGCTACCCAGGTAATTAACCAGAGCAACATAGAGCAATCCCAGTCTTGATGTGCGAATTCCCGCTGAGAAGGATGATGCTCCTGCCCAAGCCAACCCTACAAAAAGAAAGGACAAATCACAGAAGTAGCATGCATCTGAAAGGTCTGTCAAGGCAAAGGCAAAGACAAGAACAGTGGATGAAGGCTCAACACCGACAACAGAGAACGCAGAGTCCAAGCAAGCAGTGCATGAAGAAAAGCAAGAAGACAGCAAGGAGAAGCAAGTGAAGAAAAGAAAGATAGAGCTGGACAATCTCGACTCCATAGAAAAACAGAAACAAGGACCAGAAGAAGGTTGACGGAAGAGGAAGCCAAAGTCCCAACAAGGACTCCACCATCCCCATCCAGTCAAGTAGAAGTGGAAATGAAAAAAGAACCCCAATCTGCAGCTCCCCAACCAAGAAAGAACTAGATAGCAAAGAAATCCTAGCCACAGTTGCCCATAACATCTGCCCACTGCCCCTTCATCTAAGCCAAGGCCCAGACATCATTCAACAAAACAATACAAGGGAAGCAACCTATTGAGGATAGGGCATTGGACCTAGATAGCTTCATGGCAGACAAATTCATATAGGACATCATCAAAAGTTTTGCATGGACTATATATTCTGTGGTAAGCCACACGAGGGGGTGCTATGGCTGGTGAGAAAATTTTATGCCAATATGGAACAAAAGATGGATGACAAAGTATTTGTGCTAAGCAAATGGTGATCATGACAAGTGAAGTCATGAACAAGTTGATAGGAGCACCGAACCATGAAGAAGATGATTATTCTATTCTAATGGATGCTGGACTTGACACAAAAGAGTTAGAAAAGAGGTTGTGCTAGGGAGACAAAGTAACATTTGTACAATAGGAAAGAACAGTCAACAACCAAGGTTCAATGTCAGGGCATTATAGCCAAGCTGGACACCTCTTTTCAAACTCATCCCAACCTCCCTTGCATCCGATGTCACACTTGACCGAGCCATGATCGTAAACAAGAAAGTTGATGCAGGAAGGATTATTTTCAACATCCTACAGTCGGTGGGCCCTACCAAAGGATTGTGGTTCCCAGCCATTATATCCAAGCTGAAGTCAAAGTGGACAAAAATGAAGAAAGAATCAAAGCAGGGCAAGCCATACCTGCTAGGGAGTCAACTGAACCACCACAGATGGTAGGGCATTGATTGGAAGTAGAAATTCTGGAGGAGTTAAAAAAGATCAAGGCAGGTCAGTAAAAGATCATTCACTTGCTGGAGTACCAGCATAACTGGAATCTTTACGTGCGAGGAAATGTGAACCTATAGAAATTAATATTTCAAATGCAGCATTTGATCAAAACAAAAACTACCGAGGCATCGATTCAATGAGTCCCAATCCAACCAACGGTAGAAAAAATTAAGAAGAAGAAGTGGAAGTCACCACACATTTGGGAAGAGGAGACTCAATGATGACAGGTCACTTCACTTTGGTGAACCTCAGATCAGAGGAAGAAGATTGACACATCTTATGAGCACTTCTGTATCCCTTCCTCTTCATTTCTTTTTCTATTTATTGCTGCTGGACTGCTACTATTTCCTGCATTCGAGTTCTGGGAGGGGGGGACAACTTAATAGTTTTGGCTTGTATAATTATTAGCAAATATGCGTGCTAGATAATAGGATATTTTCATATGTTAGGTAAAAGGAACTCTTCTCTTTTTGTATATTCACCACTCTTATTTGAACACAATGATCACTTGAGGAAAATTCAGAGTTAGGGTACCCCTTATTTGTTTTCTTCTATTCCATTTTTGAAACCCTAGCATTGACCCTGCTGCAACATAATATCCTTCTAATCCACTCTAATCTCAAGATTCGGTTTTGTGGAAAAAATCCCCTAGCTTCGAGAATTACGATGAACCGAACCACCTAGGCCCACAAGGTTGCCAATTTATCCGACTTGGTTGTGTTGGAAGCTTCCGACGATTAGATGCAGCCACTCGTGTGCACTTGATGGAACTGAAATTGCAAGGAAGCTTCTTCCAACTGGTTTGACATTGTCTTCCTCTTAAACAATTTGATTTATTTATGATAAGTCCACCAACTCCACTCAATCACAAGGGTACAAGTCAGAGGCACAATGATGAAGTCAATATCTACCCCATTCTAAAAGAAGGAAACTACCAAGAAACTGCCTTATTGCCAAACGTAGCTGCACCCTTTGGCAATATATACCCCCACTCAAATTGAGGAGAGATATCATATGACATATCATTGACATTTACGGATCATATACCTTGGTTTGAAGAAGACTTGGAGGAAGAAAAGCCACTCTTCATCTCCCTACCCCTCTTAAGCTCCACACTACCAATCCCAAGGAAGCTTCAAGGTTGATAAGAAGAAGCCGTGGAAGGCAAGTTGCATGGAAGAAGCACTATTGATGAGAAGTCCACGCCAAGACATCGTCCTCCAGATTTGCATGTCTTTTCTTCTATCTTCATACAATGTTATCTCCTTTGATAAGCTTCATGATGTACTCTTGTTATTCAAATGGGAAAACACTTAGTGATTTTGGAAGTATAAACACTTTTCAGTCTGTCCTAGCCCTTGACAGACCAGCGGCACTGTACCTAAAGTTATCCCAACTGCCAAGTGTAGAAACACTTACCGCGTATGCACAGGAACAAGTGCAAAGGAATTAGCGCCCTTGTGCTGGAACCTGAGGCTGCTATGATAGACTTTATTTAGAATTTAGATTTCATATCAAATTATCGAGAGAAATAAAATAAATAAATGAAATAGCGGAAGCGTACCTGAAGCCATAAAGAAATCAGAGTCTTGATCACTTAGGTTTTGGATCTTCCAAATTCAAGACTAGTTTTCTAAACCAAAGTTCTGGACAATGGGATACCAGAACGAAAACCAGATATGAATTCAGGGACCATAACCTCCTTATTTATAGCCTTAGTTCCATAAATTCAATTCCACCCATAACGAAAGAGAATTTATGAAAAGGTATCTACACATTAAATTCCACACTTTTCTCATTAAATTCCACACCTTAATTTATGGCTCATAACCTTTAACTTTAGTAGATCAATTTAATTTAGCCAACCTTATATAATAACATATGATACAATTCCTGATTCATGTATATATTTATGTCCAATTTCCAACAATCTCCCACTTGGACTTAATATATACACAAAATAATTGTATAACTTTATGAGCTCCAAAACATATGTCATTATACCAAAATAACAATCTCGTCCATTAATCAATGTCAATATAGGATCAAGGCGATTTTCGTCACATTGAGCGTAACTAAACCTTCCATGGTCACATACACCAACATAATTAAATGACATAGATCAAGTATGGATGTGTAGCATGAAAATTACATGTAATTTGATCTGAACATGCCTATTTTCAACTGGTCCAACCTTATGAGATCACCAAAATACCAAAACAGAGTGAACCTTAAACCAAAATACTGCAGTTTATTACAAACTCCCACTAAAGTAACATATCATCAAATGATACAATACCCATCTGAGCAACATGCTCATGAAAGACCTTGGGTAGTAATCCTTTAGTAAGCGGATCCGCAACCATGGAGTTTGTTCTAATATGTTCTATTGATACTTTACCACTCTGAACTCTTTCTTTCACAACAAGAAACTTGATCTCTATATGTTTTGATTTAGATGAGCTTCTGTTGTTATTTGAATATGGTACTGCAGACTGATTGTCACAGAATATCTTAAGTGGTCTTTCAATATTATCAACAATACGCAGCCCTGTGACAAAATTCCGCAACCATACTCCCTGATTGGATGCCTCATAACAAGCTATGAATTCGGCTGCCATAGTGGAAGAAGCTATGAGTGTCTGCTTAGCACTTTTCCAAGAAATAGCTCCGCCAGCTAGTAGATAGACATAGCCAGAAGTGGATCGACGACTATCTTGACATCCAGCAAAATCGGAATCAGAATATCCTGTGATCTCAAGTTGATCTGATTTCCGATATGTGAGCATGTAATGTTTTGTTTTCTGAAGATACCTCATGACCCTTTTGGCTGCTATCCAGTGATCCAACCCTGGATTACTTAGATATCTGCCCAACATTCCAACAATATACGCAATATCTGGACGCGTACATACTTGAGCATACATAAGACTTCCCACTACTGAAGCATAGGGAATCTTTTGCATTTCCTTTTCTTCTATATCATTTTTGGGGCACTGATTGAGACTGAATTTGTCTCCCTTAGAAATAGGGGTATCTCCTGGTTTACAATTTTGCATGCCAAATCTTTTAAGCACTTTTTCTATATATGTCTTTTGTGATAATCCAAGTATACATCGATCGCGATTCCGATGTATTTGAATTCCTAATACAAAAGATGCATTACCAAGATCTTTCATTTCAAATTTCTTTGACAAAAGATTCTTGGTTTCGTGCAAAAATCTATATTATTACTGGCAAGTAATATATCATCAACATATAAAACCAGGAAAATATACTTACTCCCACTAAACTTATGGTATATGCAATCATCAATCACATTCAACTCAAAACCAAATGAAAGAATCACTTGATGAAATTTGTGATACCATTGACGAGAAGCCTGCTTAAGTCCATAGATAGATTTCTTTAATTTGCAAACCATCTTCTTTGAATCTCCTAATACAAAGTTTTCTGGTTGCACCATATAAATTGTTTCATCAATGTCACCATTTAGAAACGCAGTCTTTACATCCATCTGATGTAACTCAAGATCAAAATGTGCCACCAATGCCATAATTATTCTAAACGAGTCTTTCGATGAAACTGGAGAGAAAGTCTCATTATAATCAATGCCTTCCTTTTGAGTAAAGCCCTTTGCAACAAGACGAGCCTTATATCTTTCTATATTACCCTTCGAATCCCTCTTGGTTTTAAATATCCATTTGCAACCAATGGGTTTCGCACCTTCAGGCAATGAGACAAGATCCCAAACGTCATTAGTTTTCATGGACTTCATCTCTTCATTCATGGCATCAATCCACTTTTGAAAATTAGAACTCTTCATGGCTTGATGAAAACTGATTGGATCATCATTAACCATTTCATTATTATCCTCATGTTCTTGGAGAAAGATAATATAATCATCTGAAATTGCTTTTCTCCTTTCTCTTGTGGATCTCCTCAATGGCATTTGCTCTTGAGGTTGTTGAGTTTGTTCTTCAGGTATAACTTGAGTAGGGAGATTCTCGACATTGTCTTGTAATTCTGGTATTGTTTCTTGAACAACATCAGAAATATGATCCTGATTCTGATTTTTATCAAGAACAATTATGGGAAGAGAATCAGATTCTTCTTCAAAAACAAAGTCTCTAACCTCATTTCCCCTTTCCAAACCAACATCCTCAAAAAACTGGGCATTTCTCGTCTCAAAAAATGACTTAATAGTGGGATCATAAAACTTATACCCTATTGACTGATCAGAGTACCCAACAAAATAACTGCTAACTGTTCTTGAGTCCAGTTTCTTTTCATTTGGCCTATAAGGCCTTGCCTCAGCTGGACAACCCCAAATGCGTAAATGCATTATACTGGGCCTTTTCCGGTCCATAATTCATAAGGGGTCTTAACTGTTGCTTTTGTTGGTACTCTATTAAGAAGATATACTGCTGTCTTTAGTGCCTCACCCCAGAGTGAATCAGGCAAAGTAGTATGAGCAATCATATTTCTTACCATGTCCTTTAATGTTCGGTTTCGTCTCTCAGCAACACCATTCATACTAGGAGTACCTGGCATTGTGTATTGCGGGACGATTCCACACTCTTCTAGAAATTTGGCAAATGGTCCTGGACGCTGTACACCTGATCCATCATATCTGCCATAGTATTCACCACCACGATCAGATCTGATAGCCTTAATAGTTCTGTCAAGTTGGTTCTCAACTTCAGCTTTATATGCCTTAAATACTTCCAATGCTTGAGACTTCTCATGAATGAGATAAAGGTAACCATAACGAGAATAATCGTCTATGAACGTAATAAAATATTGTTGACCATTCCAAGAAGCCGTAGGGAAGGGCCCACAAATGTCCGTATGTATTAGTTCTAAGACGTTTGAAGATCTATTGGCACCTAGTCTCCTTAATTTGTTTGTTTTCCCTTAATGCACCCAATACAGATTTTGAAAATCTGCAAAATTAAGAGAATCAAGAATTCCATCTGACATAAGTCGTACAATTCTTTGTTTAGAAATGTGTCCTAAACGCTTATGCCATAGTAAAGCAGAATTCTCATTGGTTAATTTTCTTTTTGTACCACATAGTTCCACATGCAAGGTTTCATTAAAAGATGCAATAGTATCAAGTAAATATAGATTATCATAAAAAGACAAGGACCCTGTACCCACAATATTTGAATTTAGAAAAAGACTAAACTTATTATTTCTAAATGAAAAAGAGTAACCAGATTTGTCCAATATAGAAATAGAAACCAAATTTCGTCTAAAAGACGGTACTACATGTGTCTCTTTCAAATCCAAATAAAATCCTGTCTCTAATAATAATCTAAAAATCCCTATTGCTTCAACTATAACTGATTTGCCATCACCCATATAGATGAATCTTTCAGCATCATTTGGCTTTCTGTAACTCAGGCAACCCTGCATTGACACACTTATGTGAGTAGTAGCACCTGAATCTAGCCACCAAGTGTGTATTGGTACTGAAACTAGATTAACCTCAGAACAAACAAAATTAAGAAATGAACCTTTCTTTACACGCCAGGCGTGATACTTAGTGCATTCCTTCTTCATATGTCCAGGTTTACCACAAAAGAAACAGCAAGAAACTTGATTTTCTTTCTTTTGCTGTTGCGTGTGAGACCCATTATCAGCATCCTTAGCCCTCTTTCTTTTCTTATTTTTATCCTTATAGGTACTAGCCAAGTGAGCACTCTCAACCTGGTCTTGTTTCAACCTCTCCTACTTGCACACAATAAGAAATGAGCTCATTAAGAGTCCATTTATCCCTTTGACAGTTGTAACTGACCTTGAATTGACCGAATTGTGCAGGAAGAGAAATTAAAACTAAATGCACGAGCAAATCTTCAGATAGCTCTAACTTTAGTGCTTTTAGTTTTGAAGCAATATTTGACATCTCTAAGATGTACTCCCTTATGCTTGTTTTGCCTTTATACTTCATTGAAATCAAGTTCGTCAACAGCGTACTTGTTTCAGCTTTATCATTTTTGACAAAACGTTTTTCTTTAAGAAACTCACTGGCTGTAATAACCTTTTCCGAAACATCGCCCCCGAAGGTCTCTGGAATTCCCCGTTTCATGATCATAAGACTCATGCGATTTGAACGTTCCCATTTCTCAATGTCCCGTTTGTCCTCATTGGAACTTTTATCAGTAAGAGAAGCAGGTTGTTCAGTCCTTAATGCAAGGTCAAGATCCATGCAGCCGAGAATAATCATTATGCTTTCTTTCCAATCCTTAAAGTTATCTTTAAGCATTGGTACTGAGTTTATGTTGGCAGAAAATATAGAAGCAGACTGATTAACTGAAGAGAAAACAACATCCCCACAAATAAGATTAATAATTATTAATCTCATTAATAGATACCTAGCACAACATCAATATTTAGTCTTTGGACAGAAATATCAATTTGTAAATGGTACTCTTAGTGCAATAATCAAATATAGATAATAAATCCTGTCAAATAATAAACCTTCCTTTTGGCCGATTTATCATTCACATGGAAACCTAAAAATTATCTCATATTTATTATTTTAATGTCATAATCAAATATGGATAATAAATCCTGTCAGATAAAAAACCTTCCTTTTGGCCGATTTATTATCCACATGGAAACCTGATAATTATCCCATATTTATTACAATAATGAGTCTTTAGTGTAGTAAAATATGAACAATAAATCCTGTCAAATAATAAACCTTCCTTTTGGCCGATTTATCATCCACATGGACACTTGATAATTGTCCCATACCTATTACCACATATGAATATAGAATTCTGTCAAACATTAACCTTCCTTTTGGCCGATTAATATCCACATGAATTAAATACTCATAATTATCTTAATATTTAAAAAATAAATTAATTTCCACAAAAGAGGCTACTTTGGCAGCAAATTGTAGTCCTTAATAAATTTTAAAATATTAATTATGACTTAACCAAAAGGTTATAAAAAAATATATCTTTATGTGGGAGTTTCCAAAATTATAACCTTTTGTAACTTTATTTTCCTCATGTTATGTTACCAAAAGAGGACCTTAATTTTGGGATTAAATCCCACAAAAATGTATAAAATAAAACCTAAGGCTCAATAATTTGATATGAAGTTGGCTCTGATGCCGCTTGATAGACTTTATTTAGAATTTAGATTTCATATCAAATTATCGAGAGAAATAAAATAAATAAATAAAATAGCGGAAGCGTACCTGAAGTCATAAAGAAATCAGAGTCTTGATCACTTAGGTTTTGGATCTTCCAAATTCAAGACTAGTTTTCTAAACCAAAGTTCTGGACAATGGGATACCAGAACGAAAACCAGATATGAATTCAGGGACCATAACCTCCTTATTTATAGCCTTAGTTCCATAAATTCAATTCCACCCATAACGAAAGAGAATTTATGAAAAGGTATCTACACATTAAATTCCACACTTTTCTCATTAAATTCCACACCTTAATTTATGGCTCATAACCTTTAACTTTAGTAGATCAATTTAATTTAGCCAACCTTATATAATAACATATGATACAATTCCTGATTCATGTATATATTTATGTCCAATTTCCAACATGCTATGGTTTTGGTACTGGCACAAAGGCACAAGCTGGCACCCTTGTGCCCATATCATAGCCCATTTTTGGCCAGTGATATCAGTGGATCATGTTGTTTAATCCAACTGTCTAGAGGCCAGCACCCTTGCGTGTAATGACCCACCCGAATCGGACCTGGTGTTACTTAAAAATATAATTGATGTAACGGTAATATTCCAGAACATGAACTGAAATATAGGAAATAAGTCTCGCAACATATAATATGAATCATAACAATAAATCGTGTTCTCTAAAATTTAAAATAATCGTCCCACAATCTCGGACCGTTTCCCAAAACTACATTTATAACACAAGAGAATAGTAAGGAAGTCCAACTTTATTATCGATTCACCATACCTAGGTTGGTAAAAGAACCACCAACCACACTTTTATTCTATAGTCCAAAGATGCTTACCTGCGGAGGCAATTCTGCGTTAGTGATAAAACCACTAAGCCATATAATTAAATAAAACAAGTCAATAAAATCCCTATTATCATTTTACCCATTTTTTTTATCACACAAGTATTTAGTTTTTCTCTTAGGTCATTCTAAGATTAGTAATTTGTCTCTCAGGTCATTCTGAAATTAGTAAAAGTCATCTCCCAACTCATTCTGAGATTAAAAAATGTCTCCTAGTTCATTCTAAGATTATGTGATCTCCTAATTCATTTTGAGATTAGTCATGGTCTCCCAGTTCATTCTAAGATTAGAAATCGTCTCCCAACTCATTCTGAAATTAGGTAGTCTCCCAATTCATTTTAAGATTAGTCATGGTCTCCCAGCTCGCTTTGAGATTAGAAATTGTCTCCCAGCTCATTTTGAGATTAAGTGGTCTCTGTAAAGACCCGGAAAAATAATAATAATAATAATAATAATAATAATAATAATAATAATAATAATAATAATGGTTTCGACGTAGTGGGATCGAACGTGGGAAAAAAATTGGTTAGTTGGATAAGTATGAATTACCTGGTTAATTGAAAAGTAATTTTTAATTGGATAATTCTAGTTGAATCGGTTGAGTCGACTACATTATTTATCCAATTAACCATTTAAGTGAACCATACCATGTACCCAATTACCAGGTTAAGTGGACCATGTTGATTACCCAATTACCCGGTTAAAGGAATTACAGTGAAAGGGTGCTTCCACGTACCCTAGCCCTCATTTTATTCATTATAAAAGGAAAAGGGGGGGCATCATCTACATTTTTCATCCTTAGACAGACACCGGATTTCCTCCTTCGCTCGGGTGATTTTCTTTCCTTTCTTTTTCTTTTGTTGCGTGCATACACATATTGCATAAATCATAAACATGATAAACATAAGAATTAAATGAGAAATCAACAAGGGAAGAAGAAACCAGGAGGACGTCCTGTTGTTTTCCAGCAGCAACCACGCCATGTTTCTTTCCATGGTGCAGGGTTGACATGCTGGAGGTGGGAATTGCTCCCGACGGTGATGCTGGCCGGATGGAGTCACCTTGGAGAGCCAAAACAGACCGTCGAGGAGGCAAGAAGGTCTGAAATCCGAGGGGAGAACAGGTCAGTGTTCCCATGGGTGGTGTTGCTTGCCAGACGTGGATCCGCCATGGAAAGTGCAGACTGGTCATCACCTGGGGTGGTGCTGGTTATCACCTTGATGGGGCAGGACATGGTCGCCATGGCTGCTGGTCGGCCACCATTCATAGTAAAATTAAGGCCCCCATATAGGGTGTAGTCCGAGTTTCATGAGATACTAGCGGATAAAGATTGGATCTTTGGGGTTTTTCCAATCGGATCAGTGGGGTAGATAGAAGATGGGGTCTGAAATTGGGTGGAAGGAAAAGAAGACATGCTGGTTGGGTGCTCTTTATGTGGCCGACTAGAGTAGTCGTCATGGATCTGGTCGGGTGTTGTTTATGTGGCCGACTAAGGTAGACGCCATGGGTCATGGGCTGATTATGTGACCGACAAGGAGTCACCATGGTCAGGTCGGGGTTGCTGATTGGGTGGCCGGAAATGGGGTCTCGAAGGACTGGTTGAGGGTTGCCATGTGGTGGCCAAGTTGGAGATGCCATGACAGCAAATGGAGGCCGCCACGTCACTGGTTGGTTGCCATGCATGATGATAATACCGGCTTTCACGGGTAAACTACAATAAAGCTGGAAGCTTTGGAGTCGTTAAATGAATTGTTAAAGTAGAATGGCAACTAGGTAAATATAGGAGAACTCGATGCGGTTGAGTTAGAATATAAGGTAAATATAATAGAATTAAGTATAGGACATGTTAATAATTAAATTATCAATTAGATAATGGGGATTTGGATGGGGATAATTAATAATTAATCATCAATAGAAATGCTGAAAATTTAATAAGAAATGAAGACTAACATGAACTAATTACATCATTTAAAATTGATAGTATATTAGTCATGTAAGTTGCATGTATGTTCATGCAAAATAAAATTATACTAATGTATAATTTAATGCCCTCAATCAAATTAGGGTTCACGGGTCACAGTCAGACGAAATCAAAAGTCAGGTACGTATAATAGGTAGAACATCGTATTTTCGTTGTTGGTAGCCTTGGTTGGCCTGAGCCCCGATTTGACCACCATGCACCGAGTGCAACCGGGGTCAAAGAATTGACTCAGTCCTACACTGGGTCATATTATGTGCGTAAAGTTTGTAATGCATTAACATTATTTTGGAGTAGTGATAGCTTCCCCACAAAAAGGCTACGGTCGGGGAGTGCGAGGCACTGGCACTAGAGATGGTAGTGCTGGCCTCCCCACAAGGGCTACCGCCGGGGTGTGTGGATCACAGCGGATACCTCCTCCGCATTGTTTTGGAGTATAGCGGAATCGCTCCACCATATATTAAAATAAACATAAGGAAATAGTTGAATGTACTTGATTTGTTTTATCTATTATACTACTTAGTGTTGTAATCACTAATGCGGAATTGCCTCTGCAGGTGTGCAGATACGAAATTAGATGATTAACAACCAGGGCATGGAGCAAAATAAATATGAGGACTCCTTTTTTTATTTATTTGAGAAATAAGTGTGGCTACTGGAAAACGGTCGAAGATTGTGGGATCTTTATATATGTTTTTGTTAAAAAAGATGTTAGACATATTTGCTTAATTGTGAGTAACACTTGGCCAGTTAGGCCCACAATGTTGTGACAAATGGCGGGTCGTTACAGTGTGGTATCAGAGCCAAGTTTCCCAAAAGTTCACATCTTATGATTCAAGTACCTTGTTGAAGAGTCCAATATTTATCTTTCTCCAATGGGGTATGTCATTAGTGTAACGACCCGCCATTTTTCACGATATTTTTGGCCTAGCTGGCCAGGTGTTACTCACAATTAAGTAAATATGACTAACATTTTTTATTTAACAAAAACATATATAAAGATCCCACAGTCTTGGACAGTTTCCCAGCGGCCACACTTATTTCTCAATTAAATTAAAAAAGGTGTCATATTTATTTTGCTCCATACTCTGGATGTCAATCACCTAATCTCGTATCTGCATATGTAACAACCCAGCCCAAAGTGCAACGTAATGGGCTAAGTCATTTCTCTAAAATGGGTACCCCGGAAGTTAAAGATCTATAGTCCATTCCCACTGATAAACCGGATCTTCTCCCAGTAGGTATTAGATGTGGGACTAAGTTGAGGGATCTCACAATCCACCCAACTTAGGGAATTTCATCCCCGAAATGCCTATTATTAGCCCGTTGCTAGCCCCAGCCTACGACCTTTCTGGCCCGTGACCGGTAGTATAGCCAACGTTCATAATCCAGCCCACCATCTAACACGGAACCAGGTCGGCTCTGATACCATTTGTTGGGCCCTTATGGGCCCGTACCCAAGCTCCGAAACCACTGTTGGACCCTTCGGGCCCTTAAAAGGGGCTTTAAACAACTAAAGGAAACTCGCAATAGGTGTCACGGGCCTCTCTTAATCCAAAAGTTAACTTAAGGAATAAGGCTTTCCCATTAGCCTATATACAAGTCACCAACAACCTCTACGACCGATGTGGGACAAACCCAACAACTCCCCTTCACACATCGGGCGTGGCCCGAAACAATCACCGACTAAGAACTCCCCTTAAATCAGACGGCACCCACCTGGCAAACTCCCTCAAATCATCAGGTGGAACCCAAGGTGGAACCCATGAAGGAAACAACAACTATCGGCGTAGACAAACCCGGCTCGAACTTGGCTCTGATACCACTTGTAACGACCCAGCCCAAAGTGCAACGTAATGGGCCAAGTCATTTCTTTAAAATGGGTACCCCGGAAGTTAAAGATCTATAGTCCATTCCCACTTATAAACAGGATCTTCTCCCAGTAGGTGGATCTTCTCCCAGTAGGTATTAGATGTGGGACTAAGTTGAGGGATCTCACAGCATACCTGCGGAGGCAATTCCGCGTTAGTGATTACAACACTAAGTAGTATAATAGATAAAACAAAACAAGTACATTCCACTATTTCCTTATGTTTATTTTAATATGCGGTGGAGTGATTCCGCTATACTCCAAAACAATGCGGAGGAGGTATCCGCTGTGATCCGCACACCCCGGCCATAGCCTTTTTGTGGGGAGGCTACCACTACCGTCTCCAGTGCCAGTGCCTCGCACACCCCAGCCATAACCTTTTTGTGGGGTAGCTATCACTGCACTCGGCTGATTGCTATGCCCCGTTTGTGGGGAAGCTCTCACTACTAATTCTAGTGCCAGTGCCTCGCACACCCCGGCCGTAGCCTTTTTATGGGGAGGCTATCACTGCACTCCAGTGCAATGCTTGCACACCCCGGCCGTAACCTTTTTGTGGGGCGGCTATCACTGCCCTCAGGTGATTGCTATGCCCCATTTGTGGGAAGCTCTCACTATCAATTCTACTGCCAATGCCTCACACACCCGGCTGTAGCCTTTTTATGGGGCAGCTATCACTGCACTCCAGTGCCAGTGCCTCACACACCCCGGCCGTAGTCTTTTATGGGGCGGCTATCACTGCACTCCAGTGCGATGGAGGAATCGATGTGCCTCACTCACCCCGGCCGTAGCCTTTTTATGGGGTGGCTATCACTACTCCAAAACAATGTCGATGCATTACAAAATTCACGTACATAACACAACCCAGTGTCGGACTGAGTCAATTCATTGACCCCGGTTGCACTCGGTGCATGGTAGTCGAATCTGGGCTCAGGCCGACCTAGGCTACCAACAAGGAAAGTATGATGTTCTATCTATTATACGTACCTGATTTGTGATTACGTCTGACTGTGACCCGTGAACCCTAATACAGTAATGGGGAGGTCGCCTGGGATGGAGATGAGGGATGAAATACTCCCTCCTCCTGCATATATATACACTTCAACCATTCCCTCCATTAAATTCTCATACCCCATCATCCATTGGTATTTCCTAAGTTCAACGACCCCTTCATTAAATTCTCACACCCCATCATCCATTGGTATTTTCTAGGTTCAACGACCCCTTCTCCTTTTATAAAGAATAAATGACGGCTAGGGTTTGTGGAAGCACCCTTTCACCATAATTCCTTTAACCGGGTAATTGGGTAATTAACACGGTTCACTTAACCTTTTCACTCAACCTCTTACATGGTATGGTTCACTTTACTAGTTTAAACGGTTAAATGGTATGGTTTACTTAACCGGGTAAAAATACTTAACCGGTTAACTAATACTTTCCACTTGACCGGGTAATTAATAATTAACCATGTAGCGGGTAAATAATTTAAACAAATTCATGGATACCAATGTTCGATCCCACCGCGTCGATATATATATATATATATATTTCCGGGTCTTGACAATTAGGGAATTAGCGGACTCACTAACAAACCGAAGTAACCATTGAAAAAAAATTTTAATGAACCATAACGGAATAAATTTTAGATGGCAGGCACCCGAAGGAAGTCGAGCCAAGCTACATAGTCGGACACAAACGTGGAGAGTGTGTTAGGCCAAATTTTGACGGCCATATAGGTACTTATGCAGGCTTTAGGTAATATCAGTTCTGTGATTCAGAACATAGCGCAGCGATTACCGGGATTGGTAAAAGGGAATGGAACTCCAAATTCGACTGCAGGTCCTAGTAGTGTCCCAAATGGGGATCAGGGGAGAGCCCATGAGCGGGTAGGGATAGCTGACCTGGGCGAGTGAGGGGAACTTCCAAACCCAGTGCCACCGGTAGTCTGACAAGTGGTACTGCCAGTTGGGGATGACAATGATCGATACGCTGTAGAGAAATTCCGAAGGAACGGAGCTGAGGTATTCATTGGTGGGACTGATCCAATGAAGGCGGAGAGCTGGTTGGACATTACTGAGAAAGCATTTAGAGCTCTCTCTGTGCCTCATCGCCATCAAGTGAGGTTGGCGACATGCATGCTTTAGGAGGAAGAATCCTATTGGTGGAAATCCATGGAGAAGACTGCGTTCCATCAAGGGGAGATTTCGTCCACTCCTTGGGTGGAATTTGTAACAGCTTTCAATGGACAATTTTTTCCTGAGTCTGTTGTCCAGAAGAAAGCACTAGAATTTGAGACTCTAACTGTAACACCCCAAATCCGGTTCACGCTCGTGAACCAAACCGGCATGTTACAGGCCCCGGTTAGGTCGGCTAACCCGAACCTAACTCATGTGGATCCAATCTCGGCGTCTTAAGATGAAGATACGATCCATCATGAATGAATAAATATACAAAATCCTAACATGGTACTACATGAATGACAAGCAATTCAAAATACACACCACTACAGTTACGATCAAATTCTGAAATCAAAACAGACCGGGTCTCCCCTAAAAATGCAATTAGGGTCCACCCTGTCAAAATAATATATATACAAATATATCACATATATACGTATAGCAACGATAGCATTCACACATACTTCTAATCTATTATATTCATCATTCTCTGAACTTTGGGTCCTAACCCCACTTTTGCTGCGCTACTCTGACCATTTCATTTCATGTCATTGTCATGCATCAAACATTTAATCATGTCATTCACAATATAATAACATAATAATGCAATATTAAACATTCAGAAATCTAACATGTGTGTGTGCACAAGACCTCATTGCTCCTCCGTCCAAGCTGGCGCATCCATCTCGTGCTTATCACCTACATATATATAAGAAAAACGTCAGTAACAAGCGTTACTGGTCCGGAAAATAAAATAACTATAACAAACTGGCTATGAGAGCAAACTCTCATCTGAAAGCAAACATATACTTCCTCAAGAACACTCTGAAGGGCACTACTGAGGAGCCACTGGGCTGCAGACCCGGTAGCATCCCGAACTTACTGCTGCTGGTACTGTGCTACTCTCAGCACTTCTTTTTCAGTACTTCTCGTGAAACTTTATCCTAAGCCCTCTCCTTACCTCCATATTTCTCCTGGCCTTGAGCACGAAGGCCGAGTACTCTCAGGCAGTCGCCTTTAGTACCCTTTGAACCACAAGTCCGGACATGCGCTGTACTAAACAGTACCCGTAAACCTCCACGTTCTCCGGGTGTGAGGAACTCAAACGCGGAGTTGTCAGGATCCCTCGGGAATGGAACAGTCCGCTGGCACTAATCCAGAGCCCGCTTTGACTGTCACGGCATCCTCTGCATGGTACGTGCAGTCGGTTTCTCCATCTCTCGTCTCACTGAAAACTCGATAAAACTATATATATAGGCCTGGGAAGGGATTCATATAATAGGCCCGAAGGCAACTTGTGGTGGATCTTGTTTTCGAAATCATCCTCGAGGGATCTCATCCTCGAGGGGTTATTAATCCGGAAATATTCGATTAAATGGCCCGAGTTAAGTGGGATCCGATAAAACGCCACTTAACCCGTCCTGCAATAATAAAATAAACATACAATGGAAGAGCGTAAAACAAGACGAGTCCTAAACGGACCTGGTAGAAGCTCCAAGCGTGTCATCGCGCCTAGGCGGCGAGCTCCTATTCCGTACCTACACATCAAAACTAAATACTAACGCCCGCTAACTAAATGATGCATCAAACTCAACACAATTAAACACAGAATCATCATCAAAATAACCATCAAATAATTATAAGAATAAATAATCCTAACTCAACTACTCATACCATATCTTATTCTGTTCTTCTAAGTTGCATCGTACTAGATTAACATGTTCATACACAATTCATCTCATTAGATCACTTCATTCACTAATAATCTCATCATGCACATCTTTACTTTATTCATGGTCAAGACATTAATCATGATAATTAATTAACCCTAGCATGCTATGCTAACAATTATCATCAATTTTAAATAAATCAATCGGAGGTAATTATACCTCACGTCGTCGGCAATCGGCGACGGCTAGGGTTCCGTCGCGCGTCTCGGAGCTCAAATTCGGCGCTCATCGGCGTCCGAAGCTCGATCGGGCTCCACTGGGTGAGCCCCGCGGAAGATCCGGTGAATTCCGGCGAATTCCAGAAATTCCGATTTTCCGGCGGTTTTCCGGCAGCTACTGGCGGTTTTCCGGCGACTTCCGGTGGTTTTCCGGCGACAATCGCCGGCGGCGTCTACTAGCTGGATAGGGGTCATATAGGGTACCCTCGGAACCGGCTCGACGAGCCCGACTCATCTACGAGGTCGACGCGGCCAACGGAGGAGGCGGCTCGCCGGAAAACAGCTAAAACAGAGCGGCGGCGTTGGGTCGCTAAATCCGGCCGGCCAGGCGGCGATGCCCTCCGTTCCGGTCGGGGAGGGTCGCTGGGTGGTCGGTGGTGCTGAGGCGACCACTGGATGACGGCTGCGACGGTCGCCGGCGACCGAATCGGCGGCGCGACCAAACGCAGCCGCGGCGCTAGGCGTGGCGATTCCGGCGTCGCGGCGGCCCGATGGTGGCCGGGCCTGGTCGGGGCGGCAGGGCAACGTCGTCGCCGAGCTGGGCGGCGACGATCGGCGGCCGGGCGGCGCCGACAGCGGCGGCGGCGACGCTGCAAAGGGGCGGCGTCGGGGTTTGGGAAGAAGATGTCGGGGGTGTGCGGTGGCAAGGTCGTAAATATTACTTGACTCGTCTCCGACTCGAGTCAAAATAATATTTAAGTTGTAAGAAAAATTCCAAAAAATTTGGGAAAAATCCCATAAAATCAAACAACACCAAAAAAATCATAATGATATGCTCTAGAACTATCAACCCACCCAAAATGCCCGTAACGCGTCCTAACGCGGTAAACGTCCTAAAACTAATTCTACGATCTACTATATATAAAAATAAAAAAATAAAAAAATCACTGGCATACTCTCATATATTCTGATAACTCATTCTGTTCTGCTGTGTTCCTGACGTTATCATCATATACTTGGGTACGCATGACCCTCATAGCTCATACACGCGACCGACGTCGGCTCGGTACACGTGTCCTGAAACTGACTCAACTCGAAAAAATAACGGTCGACCCGACCGGTTCTAAATATAAAACCCTAACTCGAATCGTGGGTTTTACAATCTTCCCTCCTTATAAAAATTTCGTCCTCGAAATTTTAACTCAAGGAGGTTCTGCTGAACTACTACCTGGAAGCTAGATACACACCTGTTGTATCCTCTACTCTTTGATAGCCATATACATCCTCACTGACTGTAGTGGTGCCGACGTGGCGAGTCATGCTAGTGATGCTGACCATCTCAAACATTCTGGATTCTATACTTCCTGTGTCTGTTCTGACATTATCATTATCCTTCTCTTCTGTTCTGATCCCTACTGCTAACTCGGCGGAAAAACCTAGATCACCCCTAAGGGCCTACTAGGTTGGTCAAGCAAATACTCTGGAGTATCGCAAGGTTCTAATCTGGGCTATGTCTAGAAAACTACGCCGAGGGTAAGACCTACCTGCTAACATCTACCCATGTCCCTCTAATCCTCATCTGTGAACAGTCACCTACATGTACTCGCAGGAACTCTACTCTAGGTCCTACAGTCACCTCAAGGCCTGCTATGAGTCTCCTGCTAAGTACGGTGGATACCCTAATGAGCTACACGGCTCACTGTCGCCAGTCTAGATATAACTCTCAGGTGTCCCGGTATAAGGAACTGGACCGCTCACGGAGTCCTAGTTGACTCGGTCCTGAGTCAATATCTCACTCTGTTCTATATGAGAACAAGGATAGCTGCTATGATGCTAATGTATACTATGGCTCCGGTGGCTATCTACACAACCACTAGGTACAACTCTGTGACGGGATGGTCGCGAGAACACCTGTACATACACAGTGTCTCAAGGAGTATGATAACATACTCTGCATAGGGCTGTAGCATCTTCATCTGGTCTGTGGGACGCGCTCTGATCAATGTATACTCATCTCAATCATCTGGGTAAACTGATAGTAAAAACTGATACAAACGGGTGAGTGGAAATCCTCAAGTAAAAAACTCCACTCTGTCTAATATCTCTGGGTTATAAGAAGGGAGGCTGAATCTCGTGGAAAGTAGTCACACTGCTCAAGAACTCTCAATAGGGGACATCTCATCCTCACATATGGTATCTGATGCACGGTAAACAGGGAATCCTGGGACCTGTGGGTTATAGGCCCACACGCTTCTACTGCACAACTCTTATCTATGGTAAGGTTAAGGTCTCATGCAAATGGCAGGGAATAAAATCCCTATGTAACATAATGGGTGGCCCAAAATATTGGTAGGTCTGTGGACTTGTCTCTAAGATCACCACAATTCACTATGCCACAGGTGATCAAGCTGTGGAATAGTCAATCAATGACGAATCTCAAAAACGGCTCCTAATTAGCTCTAGTTTAATCAGCTAACAGTAGGCACGTGTTTCTCGATACCGTACTAGTCACGCACTTCTAAACGGGCGGGGCTCAAACGACCCAAAGAACCACTGTCTCCCCTCAAGTCTACGGGGACTTATAGTGAGGTTTGACGCATGTCTCGTCCGCTCTTCGGTGGTGTGTGACCTGCCGTCCCGTACCGATTTGTAGTACTAATCTCAACTCACATGACTACTACCGCTGTGGTAGACTCTCAAGCAAGGCTATAAATAAAGATGAGCATACACTGATATACTCCATCTGGTCCACTCTCATGTTGGGGTGAAATCCTCCTCGGAAGATCGATCTGCAAACATCTACCTATACTGTAAACCCTAATCAGTACCATAGAGGTACCTCTATACTCGGGCAAGGCTCAATCCTATGGTTCAAGGTGAGAACCTAATCGTGCTGGCGAAACACAAGGAAATCAATCTCTCTCTGAAAGACCCTTCCTCACTAACCCTCTATCCATGCCCCATACTAAGTCAACCTCCTATCGCTGGCTGGTCAATCGCTAAATGGGTTAAACTACGCGTATGATCATCTACTAACCATCTGATCTATGTATGCTGGTTGTGACCCATGGATCATGCAGTCTACACAATCTGATCATTGTGACCGTCTCATCTGGAGGTCACTCTGTCATGTTCCGTGACTTTGTCCATACGCATCCCTATGAGACTGTAACTAACAGTGTCTGATGGGGACATCTTGCAATATTTATCTGACCCAATGATGTTAGGTCAAGACAATGATTGCAAGAGAACTGTGAAGTGGGATCCTATGCCATCTCATCCAAATAACCTCCGTTTTCCTTAACTCTTTTCTATTCTGCTGACTTCACTGTAACTATTCCTTGTTCCTCAACTCTAGTCCTACTAAACCTTAACTAATCTACTCGGTCGGTGGATGAGCAATACACGGACGGCGGTAGTGCATCTTCGGTCGGTGGTGGTACATCTCGAACGACGGTTGTGCACTCGGCGGTAGTTGTGTGACTCGGTCGGCGGTCGTGCAACTCGGTCGGTGGTTGTGCAACTCGGTCGGTGGTTGCGCACTCGGTCGGTGGTTGCGCACTCGGTCGGTGGTTGCGCACTCGGTCGGTGGTTGTGCACTCGGTCGGTGGTTGTGCACTCGGTCGGTGGTTGTGTACTCGGTCGGCGGTTGTGCAACTCTGTCGGTGATAATTCTATCTAGATGCTAAATTCTGATCTGGATCATATACATCATAAATCCACTCTACTATCTCTAACATATCTTGGCTGCTAACAACTAGGCTCAGGTTGTCCAACCATACGTGTCTAATCCAGAGGGGTTTGGATCATGTGCTGACGCATATGATGGTAAATCTATACTGAACTCACTGTAATCTCTTCAAATCTGGAGTGGCTACTTTCATCAGTGCTGACTGGCCTTCAATAGTAATCCTGATCTTTTCCTCATCATATCGAGACCTCTGTCTGGTAAAGTGAAGCCAAAACTGCTACCAGCAGGTCATAAACTAATGGAGGAGGGGATGTGGTGAAGTACCCATTAGACTGCCGATCCACCTCGCTACTCATCCTCATTCATCACTATCTTCTGGAAGTGGTCCATCTCATGTATCAACTAGCTTACTGATATCTCTATACTTCAAGTTCCTTCCCACTATGTACACCACGTACAATGGAACAGGACTAATGTGGTGACATGAAAAATATGGATACCTGGTCAACATCCAATTCATCCAAATCTCTTGTGCGATGGACAGAACTAGTGGGTCTCTAAGCCCATCATGACAAGCCTGTCAGATTCCTACTGACGGCTACTAACATCCAAATCTGGTATAAGATGGGAACTCATACCCATTCTACCCCTACTAGCACTACACATATCTTGCTCACATCTAACGTACCAACTGTCTGCTATCATCCCATAGAAATGACCTGTCAACTCAACTAAGGTCAGTTCCACATAATTTCGATCCAGTCCTGAATACACTATTATCCAAACAATTTGTGAAGAAAATCTGCATGTAAAGAAAATATACAAAAACATACCTGCCAGCTGGACTCGGAGCAGTCTTTGCACACACATCACCTATAAAAGTATCATACATCTTAATCGGCCGAGAGTGGCTCTGATACCAATGTTGTAACACCCCAAATCCGGTTCACGCTCGTGAACCAAACCGGCATGTTACAGGCCCCGGTTAGGTCGGCTAACCCGAACCTAACTCATGTGGATCCAATCTCGGCGTCTTAAGATGAAGATACGATCCATCATGAATGAATAAATATACAAAATCCTAACATGGTACTACATGAATGACAAGCAATTCAAAATACACACCACTACAGTTACGATCAAATTCTGAAATCAAAACAGACCGGGTCTCCCCTAAAAATGCAATTAGGGTCCACCCTGTCAAAATAATATATATACAAATATATCACATATATACGTATAGCAACGATAGCATTCACACATACTTCTAATCTATTATATTCATCATTCTCTGAACTTTGGGTCCTAACCCCACTTTTGCTGCGCTACTCTGACCATTTCATTTCATGTCATTGTCATGCATCAAACATTTAATCATGTCATTCACAATATAATAACATAATAATGCAATATTAAACATTCAGAAATCTAACATGTGTGTGTGCACAAGACCTCATTGCTCCTCCGTCCAAGCTGGCGCATCCATCTCGTGCTTATCACCTACATATATATAAGAAAAACGTCAGTAACAAGCGTTACTGGTCCGGAAAATAAAATAACTATAACAAACTGGCTATGAGAGCAAACTCTCATCTGAAAGCAAACATATACTTCCTCAAGAACACTCTGAAGGGCACTACTGAGGAGCCACTGGGCTGCAGACCCGGTAGCATCCCGAACTTACTGCTGCTGGTACTGTGCTACTCTCAGCACTTCTTTTTCAGTACTTCTCGTGAAACTTTATCCTAAGCCCTCTCCTTACCTCCATATTTCTCCTGGCCTTGAGCACGAAGGCCGAGTACTCTCAGGCAGTCGCCTTTAGTACCCTTTGAACCACAAGTCCGGACATGCGCTGTACTAAACAGTACCCGTAAACCTCCACGTTCTCCGGGTGTGAGGAACTCAAACGCGGAGTTGTCAGGATCCCTCGGGAATGGAACAGTCCGCTGGCACTAATCCAGAGCCCGCTTTGACTGTCACGGCATCCTCTGCATGGTACGTGCAGTCGGTTTCTCCATCTCTCGTCTCACTGAAAACTCGATAAAACTATATATATAGGCCTGGGAAGGGATTCATATAATAGGCCCGAAGGCAACTTGTGGTGGATCTTGTTTTCGAAATCATCCTCGAGGGATCTCATCCTCGAGGGGTTATTAATCCGGAAATATTCGATTAAATGGCCCGAGTTAAGTGGGATCCGATAAAACGCCACTTAACCCGTCCTGCAATAATAAAATAAACATACAATGGAAGAGCGTAAAACAAGACGAGTCCTAAACGGACCTGGTAGAAGCTCCAAGCGTGTCATCGCGCCTAGGCGGCGAGCTCCTATTCCGTACCTACACATCAAAACTAAATACTAACGCCCGCTAACTAAATGATGCATCAAACTCAACACAATTAAACACAGAATCATCATCAAAATAACCATCAAATAATTATAAGAATAAATAATCCTAACTCAACTACTCATACCATATCTTATTCTGTTCTTCTAAGTTGCATCGTACTAGATTAACATGTTCATACACAATTCATCTCATTAGATCACTTCATTCACTAATAATCTCATCATGCACATCTTTACTTTATTCATGGTCAAGACATTAATCATGATAATTAATTAACCCTAGCATGCTATGCTAACAATTATCATCAATTTTAAATAAATCAATCGGAGGTAATTATACCTCACGTCGTCGGCAATCGGCGACGGCTAGGGTTCCGTCGCGCGTCTCGGAGCTCAAATTCGGCGCTCATCGGCGTCCGAAGCTCGATCGGGCTCCACTGGGTGAGCCCCGCGGAAGATCCGGTGAATTCCGGCGAATTCCAGAAATTCCGATTTTCCGGCGGTTTTCCGGCAGCTACTGGCGGTTTTCCGGCGACTTCCGGTGGTTTTCCGGCGACAATCGCCGGCGGCGTCTACTAGCTGGATAGGGGTCATATAGGGTACCCTCGGAACCGGCTCGACGAGCCCGACTCATCTACGAGGTCGACGCGGCCAACGGAGGAGGCGGCTCGCCGGAAAACAGCTAAAACAGAGCGGCGGCGTTGGGTCGCTAAATCCGGCCGGCCAGGCGGCGATGCCCTCCGTTCCGGTCGGGGAGGGTCGCTGGGTGGTCGGTGGTGCTGAGGCGACCACTGGATGACGGCTGCGACGGTCGCCGGCGACCGAATCGGCGGCGCGACCAAACGCAGCCGCGGCGCTAGGCGTGGCGATTCCGGCGTCGCGGCGGCCCGATGGTGGCCGGGCCTGGTCGGGGCGGCAGGGCAACGTCGTCGCCGAGCTGGGCGGCGACGATCGGCGGCCGGGCGGCGCCGACAGCGGCGGCGGCGACGCTGCAAAGGGGCGGCGTCGGGGTTTGGGAAGAAGATGTCGGGGGTGTGCGGTGGCAAGGTCGTAAATATTACTTGACTCGTCTCCGACTCGAGTCAAAATAATATTTAAGTTGTAAGAAAAATTCCAAAAAATTTGGGAAAAATCCCATAAAATCAAACAACACCAAAAAAAATCATAATGATATGCTCTAGAACTATCAACCCACCCAAAATGCCCGTAACGCGTCCTAACGCGGTAAACGTCCTAAAACTAATTCTACGATCTACTATATATAAAAATAAAAAAAATAAAAAAAATCACTGGCATACTCTCATATATTCTGATAACTCATTCTGTTCTGCTGTGTTCCTGACGTTATCATCATATACTTGGGTACGCATGACCCTCATAGCTCATACACGCGACCGACGTCGGCTCGGTACACGTGTCCTGAAACTGACTCAACTCGAAAAAATAACGGTCGACCCGACCGGTTCTAAATATAAAACCCTAACTCGAATCGTGGGTTTTACACTAACTCAGAGGGATGATTCAGTCCGAGAGTGTGCAAAAATTTTCTTTCAATTGGAGAGATTTGCATCTGGGAGTCTGGCAACTACCCAGCCCAGAGCAAACAAATTTTTCTGGGGGTTGAAGCCCAAATTGAGGAGTAGGGTTGCTACGGCGCCAAGAGGCACTATATCCGAAGTGATTGAGGCAGCCACTACTCATGAGTTGGTGTACGACTATGTCCGTGCAAAGAAACAGGGGAAGGCTACTATGTAACATTAGAATGCCAACCAGGGTAGTAGCAAAAACAAGTCTGCAGAACACCAGCAGTAGAACTATCAACGGAATGTCAATGGGAACCGCAAAAGGAAGTTTTAGGAGATTCCATATCGACTATGTAAAAATTGCAACAAGATACATTTAGGGTTATACAGTGAGCCCCATGGGTGCTACAATTGCAGAAGGATGGGACACCTGCAAAATGAGTGTCGTCAGCCCCTAAAGCAACAACAGGAGCAACCTAAAAGGAGAAGACACCAGCTCCTAATCGCTACCCAGCACCTGCAAAATCGGTGGACAAAGGGAAGGCAAAACTTTTTGCAGTCGAAATCGTGGACGCTGTGGACGATGACCACATAATTCAAGGTAAAATTCTGATTCAAAGTGTTAGTGTGGATGTTTTATTTGACTCGGGGCGTACACATTCGTTCCTATCATCTCGATTAGTTAAGAGTTTAGGACTCCAAACGTCTATATAACCCAAGAGTTATAGAGTCACTACTGCAATGGGAGACGGGGAAGTCACAACGTTAGGAGTGACTAACTTATCTTTAGATATACAAGGGAAACCCTATATATGGAATTTCATTGTCTATGGGATAATAGGCTTTAATGTATTGTTGGGAACGGACTGGTTGTCTGCACACCAGACTTTTCTTGACTGGAAAGGGAGGAGAGTTCCCAATCTTTGAAGAAGAGTTTAACTACTGCACCAGTTTTGACTATACCAAATGGCAATGAAGGATTCATGCTCTTCAGTGATGCATCTCTAGTGGGGTTAGGATGTGTCCTTATGAAAGATGGTAAGGTGGTGGCTACGCTTCTCACCAATTGAAGATTCAGGAGGAAAATTATGCAACCCATGACTTGGAACTGGCAGCAGTTTTGTTTGCTCTGAAAATTTGGAGACAGTATTTGTACGGAGCTCAGTTTGAGGTTTTCACCGACCACAAAAGTTTGAAGTATATCTTCACCCAGAATGACCTTAACCTTCGACAGAGGCGGTGGATAGAATACTTGAAGGACTATGATTTCCAAATTTTATACTATTCGGGAAAAGTGAACGTTGTAGCCGACGCGTTGAGTCGGAAGGGCAAGGTGGACAAGGATCAATAGCTAGCTAGACTTTGGGCTATGTCAGCTGAGGTGGTAGCTATTAACCCTATGGAACGAGTGACAGGACTACTGGCGAACCTGGTTATCTCCAATGAATTGGTGGACCGAGTTAAGTTAACACAAATGGAAGATGAGAAGCTGAATGAAATGTTGGACAAAACTCCCGACATTGTAGCAGATTCCAATAGTGTAATCAGATTTAGAGGGAGGTTGTGTGTACCCAACAATGAAGCATTAAAACGAGATATCCTGGAGGAAGCTCATCGTTCAAGGTTCTCAATACTCCCTGATGTTACAAAGATGTACCAGGACTTAAAACGAACCTACTGGTGGATTGGGATGAAGAGGGATGTGGTGGATTTTGTTTCCAAGTGTTAGACGTGCCAATTTATCAAAGCCTAACATCAACTACCCGGTTGATTATTACAACCTTTAGAGATACCTACCTAGAAATAGGAGCGTGTCACATGTGATTTTATTACTAAACTCCTAAGGACTTTGAAGAGACATGACTCTATATGGGTAGTTGTGGACCGTTTGACTAAGGCAGCTCACTTTATCCCCACAAAATCAACAAGGACGATAGAATGATTCTATATGGGTAGTTGTGTACATAAATAACATTGTCAGGCTGCATGGAATTCCAAAGGAGATATTCTCTGACAGAGATCCCCTATTCACGTCACATTTTTGGGAAGTTTTTCAAAAAGCTATGGGGACCCAAATCAAGTTAGGAACAACATATCACCTCCAAACTGATGGTTA
Source organism: Piper betle (assembly GCA_033002965.1). Lineage (NCBI taxonomy): Eukaryota > Viridiplantae > Streptophyta > Magnoliopsida > Piperales > Piperaceae > Piper > Piper betle. The sequence continues at coordinate 55,690 of JAURVB010005814.1, forward strand.
GAGTGAGAGGACCAATCAAACCTTGGAGGATTTGTTGAGAGCTTGCATCTTCGACTGGGGAAGAGATTGGGAGAAACACCTAGCCTTGGCTGAATTCACCTATAATAACTCTTACCAAGCTAGTATAGGAATGGCACCGTTTGAAGCTTTATACGATAGGGCTTGTCGATCTCCATCATGATGGTTGGAGTCTACAGAGGTGGTTATAGTCGGGCCAGAGGTGGTTATAGTCGGGCTAGAGATGGTGAGAGAAGCCGCTGAAAAGTGCAACTCATCCAGTAAAGGCTGTAAGGCAGCTCAGGATCGGCAGAAAAGTTATGCTGACACTCGAAGGAAGGACTTAGAATTCCAAGTTGGGGAGTTCGTCCACCTTAAGACCTCACCTAAAAATGGAGTGATCCGATTTAGAACATCAGGGAAGTTGAAGCCAAGATTCATAGGACCATTTCCAATTCTGGATCGAATTAGAAGTTGTGCATATAGATTAGCATTACCACCAAGCCTTGATGGTGTACACATTGTCTTTCATGAGTCAATGCTAAAGAAATATGTACGAGATGAGAATTACATTATCACAAATTTTGCAGATTTAGAACTACAATCGGATTTAACCTATGAGGAAAAGCGATTCGCGTCTTGGCAAGGGAAACAAAGACACTCGTAACAAGGAGATCCCTTTGGTAAAGGTATTATGGAGAAATCAGGGATCAGAAGAAGCTACATGGGAGACTGAACAGGAAATGGCCAAAAAATATCCTAGCCTGTTTGCAGCATAAAATTCGTGTAAAAGATGCGCTTAATCATCAATATCCTATTTATGCTATGATATTCCGTGGACGAAATAATTCTAAGTTGGGGAGATTGTAAAGACCCGGGAAAATATAATAATAATAATAATAATAATAATAATAATAATGACGTTCGACGCAGTGGGATCGAACGTGGGAAAAAAATTCGTTAGCTAGATAAGTATGAATTACCCGGTTAATTGAAAAGTAATTTTTAATTGGATAATTCTAGTTGAATCGGTCGAGTCGACTACATTATTTATCCAATTATCCATTTAAATGAACCATACCATGTACCCATTTAATAGGTTAAGTGAAATGGTTAAGTGGACCATTTTGATTACCCAATTACCCGGTTAAAGGAATTACGGCGAAAGGGTGCTTCTACATACCCTAGCTGTCATTTTATTCATTATAAAAGTAAAAGGGGGGGCGTCATCTACATTTTTCCTCCTTAGACAAACACCGGATTTCCTCCTTCGCTCGGGTAGTCTTCTTTCCTTTCTTTTTCTTTTGTTGCATGCATGCACATGTTGCATAAATCATAAACATGATAAACATAAGAATTAAATGAGAAATCAACAAGGGAAGAAGAAAACCAGGAGGACATCCTGCTGTTTTCTAGAAGCAACCACATCATGTTTCCTTCCATGGTGCGGGGTTGACGTGCTTGAGGTGGGAATTGCTCCTGACAGTGATGCTGACCGGATGGAGTCACCTTGGAGGGCTAAAACAGACCGTCGAGGAGGCACGCAGGTCTGAAATCTGAGGGGAGAACAGGTCGGTGTTCCCATGGGTGGTGTTGCTGGACAGATGTGGATCCGCTATTGAAAGTGCAGACTAGTCGTCACCTGGGGTGGTGCTGGTCGTCACCTAGATGGGGCAGGACATGGTCGCCATGGCTGTTGGTCGGCCACCATTAATGGTGAAATTAAGGTCCCCATATATTGGATCAGTGGGGTAGATAGAAGATGGGCTCTGAAATTGGGTGGAGGAAAAAGAAGACATGCTGGTCGGGCGTTGTTTATGTAGCAGTCTAGAGTAGTCGTCATGGGTCTGGTCGGGTGCTGTTTATGTGGCCGACTAGGGTAGACGCCATGGGTCATGGGCTGATTATGTGACCGACATGGAGTCACCATGGTCTGGTCAGGGTTGCTGATTGGGTGGCCGGAATGGGGTCGCCAAGGACTGGTTGAGGGTCGCCATGTGGTGGCCTAGTTGGAGACGCCATGGCAGCAAATGGAGGCCACCACGTTACTGGTTGGTCGCCATGCATGATGAAAATACCGGCTTTCACGGGATGACTATAATAAAGCTGGGAGCTTTGGGGTCGTTAAATGAATTGTTAAAGTAGAATGGCAACCAGGTAAATATGGGAGAACTCGATGCGGTTGAGTTAGAATATAAGGTAAATACAATAGAATTAAGTATGGGACATGTTAATAATTAAACTATCAATTAGATAATGGGGATTTAGATGGGGATAATTAATAATTAATTATCATTAGAATTGCTGAAAATTTAATAAGAAATAAATAATAACATGAACTAATTACATCATTTAAAATTGATAATATATTAGTCATGTAAGTTGCATGTAGGTTCATGAAAAATAAAATTATACTAATGTATAATTTTATGCCCTCATTCAGATTAGGGTTCACCGGTCACAGTCAGACAAAAACACAAGTCAGGTATGTATAATAGGTAGAACATCGTATTTTCCTTGTTGGTAGCCTTGGTCGGCCTGAGCCCAGATTCAACCACCATGCACCGAATGCAACCGGGGTCAAAGAATTGACTCAGTCCAACACTAAGTCGTATTATGTGCGTAAAGTTTGTAACGCATAAACATTGTTTTAGAGTAGTGAGAGCCGCCCCATAAAAAGGCTACGACCGGGGTGAGCAAGGCACAACAATTCCTCCATTGCCCTAGAGTGCAGTGATAGCCTCCCCATAAAAAGGCTATGGCCGGGGTGTGTGAGGCACTGAGACTAGAATTAGTAGTGAGAGCTTTCTTACAAATAGGGCGTGGCAATCACGTGAGTGCAATGATAGCTTCCCCTCAAAAAGGCTACGGCCGGGGAGTGCGAGGCACTGGCACTGGAGACGGTAGTGGTAGCCTCCCCACAAAAGGGCTATGGCCGGGGTGTGCGGATCACAGCGGATACCTCCTTCGCATTATTTTGGAGTATAGCAGAATCGCTCCACTACATATTGAAATAAACATAAGGAAATAGTGGAATGTACGTGATTTGTTTTATCTATTATACTACTTAGTGTTGTAATCACTAACGCGGAATTGCCTCCGCAGGTGTGCATATACGAAATTAGGTGATTGACAACCAGGGCATGGAGCAAAATAAATATGAGGACTCCTCTTTTATTTATTTGAGAAATAAGTATGGCTACTGGGAAATGGACTAAGACTGTGGGATCTTAATATATGTTTTTGTTAAAAAAAAATATTAGACATATTTGCTTAATTGTGAGTAACACCTAGCCAGCTACGCCCACAATCTTGTGACAAATGGTGGGTCGTTACAGTCTCCCAATTCATTTTGAGCTTAGTCATGGTCTCCCAGCTCATTCTGAGATTAGAAATTGTCTCTCAGCTCATTCTAAGATTAGAAAATGTCTCCCAGCTCATTCTGAGATTAGGTTGTCTCCCAACTCATTATGAGATTAAAAATCGTCTCACAGCTCATTTTGAGATTAGTGCCGACGAAGTCTACCAATTTAGTAAAATAAAACATTTCATATAGTTATACAAGTTTGGGAAAATATAACATTTTAAATAATTATACGGACAATACAACATTCTAAATAATTATACAGATAATATAACATTTCAAATAATTATACGGAGACACATAGTAATTTTAAAGGTGCGGCCCCGTGTTGAACTGAGTCAATTCCTTAACCTTGATTACGTTACAGTGCATGGTGGTCGAATCTGGGCTCAGGCCGACCAGGGCTGCCAACAAGGAAAGTACGACATTACAAATGATTATACGAACAATATAACATTTCAAATAATTATACGGACACACATAGTAATTATATAGACCTGGATATTTCGAACACACAACTGCGACCAACAATCCTAATTTAAACGAGAACATAAAATTATATATAAGTATAATTTTATTCAAGTAGGAATTCATGCAACTAAATGACTAATATATATATCACTATAAAACTCAACAATATTAAATATTAAATTATTCAGGTGATTTAATCATTTAAGTCCTACTTTACATTTTAAATTAATTATTTAAATCATAAATAATATCTAACAATTGATAAAATAATTATTACTAATAAACAAGTATTTAATTTTTCTTTGCGACAATAATTACTTAACCCAGATCGTGATGATTTAGTTTACGGTTATAATTTTTTTATCGCTACAATTATTTATAGCAATTTAATTGATTATGTTGTTCGATTAAATTATTTTAAATAATTTTTATTATTCAAAATATTATTAATACTATTATTTTAAATTATTCGGCTCAATAAAGTTTCGAACTTTATTTATTTTCATTATTGTATTAGGTTTGGCGCTAGTGATTGCTACCCGACTATAATTTAATAACCCATTAAAATAATTATCTTTAAAGATTTATTACATGTTCGTATTATTTTTAACTTGAGTCGGTATCGAGTCAACCCATATTTACAAAACTGCCACTATCCTTCTTCTTCTTCTTCTTCTTCTTCTTCTTCTTCATCATCTTCCCATTGCCACTCTTCTCTGCACCAAAACCAGCACCAAAACTAGACCACGCCCTTCTTCTCCAACCCTTTTCGTGGCACCCAAACCCAAAATCACGTCCTCCCTCAACTTCAACCTTCTCCTATAACCAATTGGAAGCCTAAAGTACGTGTTTTATAGCAGTTAAACAAGATGACCATGTGCTGCACCATGGCGCCCAACTCCTGGCCTGTTCTTCTTCTCCCAGCCTCAAGACCCCTCCTTTTTTGCACCTTGCTCCAATTCAGATGTTCCACAACTTCAGGTCGGCCTCAAAACATTAAGGATCAGCCACCTTTGGACGTTGCATAGAGTATGGTCGTCCTCCCCACTTTTGCACATCGCTGCCATGAATTCCAGCGAGAAGACGGTCTGTTGTGGATTGTTCCGGCAGCCTGAACTACTGTGATGGAACCCATGATGCTGTCAACAAAGCACAACTGGTGTTTACCCCTCTAAAGCTTCCATTACAGCATCAATTGCAGCAGAACGTCACCACTTCTGTCACCCTTGCAACTCCGCCCCCTCACAGCTGCAATTCCGCCACCCACCATAAAACCAAGGACGTGGCGAGCCCCCTTTTGAGCCAGGAGCAACAGAGGTCGTCGGGGTGTGAGGGACTGCCTTGCAATTGTTCGTATGGTCGCTCATCTTGCCAAAGTTTCAGGCTACTCGGCCATGGATGGGATTCCAATTTCCGTTTAGTTTTGTCCTTTTCTTGTTCATTTACAACTTTAATGCCCATGATTAACAAGCTTATTATCAATTAAAAATATGCATGCAAGGAAATTAAGAAAAGGGAGATAGGAAGGATACCCAAGCAACGAAGATGCCGGCTCTGGTAAGGAAGAGGAGAAGAAGATGAGAGCATAATGACGCCCCCTCACAATTTATAAAATGAAAAATGACGTTCCTTCACCAAAAATGGTTAAGGTATGTGAAAATACACCAACACCCGTATTTTATTCCTTTAATCAGGTAACCGGGTAAGGAATAAAATATTTAACCGGGTAATCGGGTAAATAATAAAATATAATACTTAACCGGGTAAAATTTACCGAGTATTGGATATAACACGTTCGGTCCTTCTTGAACCGCGTTCGCGTTTTTTTCACAGTCTTTACAATCTCCCCAACTTGGAAATATTTTGTCCCCGAAATATCATAACAGGCAACAGAACAATTATGATTAACTTTATTTATTTTTTCGGGATCAGTTCATGCTTCTACAAATATAAACCTCCTATGCCACAAACAGGCGAGGGTATTTCCTTGCCATTTTTTATTCAGTCTCCCATGTACCTTCCTCTAACCCTTAATTTTTCCACAATACTTTTACCAAGGAATTTCCTTATTCCTGAGTGTCTTTATTTCTCTTGCCATGATGCGGATCGACTTTTCCTCGTAGGTTAAATTCGATTATATCTCTAAGTCTTCAAAATTTGTGATGATATGATCCTCATCCCGTACATACTTCTTTAGCATTGACACATGGAAAACATTGTATACTCCAGCTAGGCTTGGTGGCAATGCTAATCTATATGCACAATTTCCAACTCGATCCAGGATTGGAAACGGTCCTATGAATCTTGGCTTCAACTTCCTTGATATTTTAAATCTGATCACCCCCTTCGTAGGAGATGTCCTTAGGTACACAAACTCCCCAACTTGGAACTCTAGGTCCTTCCTTCGAGTATCAGCATAACTTTTTTGTCGATCCTAAGCTGCCTTAAGTCTTTGCTGAATAAGTTTCATCTTTTCAGTTGCTTCCCTCACCATCTCTTGCCTGACTATAACTACTTCGGTAGTCTCCAGCCAGCATGATGGAGATCTGTAGAGCTTACCATATAAAGCTTCAAATGGTGCCATCCCTATACTGGCTTGGTAAGAGTTATTGTAGGTGAATTCAGCCAAGGCTAAGTGTTTCTCCCAGCCACCTCCCAAGTCAAGAATGCAAGCTCTTAACAAATCTTCTAAAGTTTGAATAGTCCTCTCACTTTGACCATCAGTTTGGGGATGATATGTTGTAATTAATTTGAGTTCCCATGGCTTTTTGGAAAGCTTCCTAGAAATGTGAGGTCAATAGGGGATCGCGGTCGGAGACTATCTCCTTTGGAATCCCATGCAATTTAAAAATATTGTCAAAACATAATCTTGCAAGGTATTCCATCGTTGTCATTGATTTCGTGGGGATGAAGTGAGCTACCTTAGTTTGTCGGTCCACAACTACCCATATGGAGTTGATGTTGGGCTTTGATCTGTTGGCAAGTCTGACACTTAAAATCCACCACATCCCTCTTCATCCCAATCCACCCGTAGGTTCGCTTTAAATCTTGATACATTTTAGTAACTCCAGGGTGTATCGAGAACTTTGAGCGAGCCTTCTCCAAGATATTCTGCCTCAATGTATTATCCTTGGGAACACACAACCTTCCTCTAAATCTGATCACACTCTTGGAATCAGCTACAATGTCAGGAATCTTGTCCAATATTTTCATTCAGCTCCTCATCACCCATTTGTGCAAGCTTAACACAATCAACCAAATCATTGGAAACAACCAAATTTGCCAGTAAGCTTGTAATTGCTCTACCAGGTTGATAGCTACCACTTCTGATGACATGGCCCAAAGTCTAGCTAGATGCTGACTTTTGTCCACTTTGCCCTTCCGACTCAAATATTCTATCCACTGCCTCTGTCGAAGGTTCAGGTCATTCTGGGTGAAGATATACTTCAAACTCTCGTGGTCAATGAAGGCATCGAACTGGGCTCCATACAAGTAGTGCCTCCATATCTTCAGGGCAAAAACCACTGCTGCCAATTCCAAGTCATGAGTTGCATAATTTTGCTCATAAATCTTCAATTGATGAGAGGCATAGGCCACCACCTTACCTTCTTACATAAGGACACATCCTAAACCCAACAAAAACGCATTGCTGAAGACTACGAATCCTTCATTACCATTTGGCAGTGTCAAGACTGGAGCTTTAGAAATTGGTGTCACTCCAGGTGCTAAGTCAATGACAAACTTCAATACCCGCTTAGGAGGTAACCCTGGAAGTTTGTCTGGGAATACACATATTCCCAGATTGAATCCTCCCCTGAACCAAATTGGCAAACGCTAGTGCTTTCTCTGGACAATGGGCTCTGGAAAATATTGTCCACTGAAAGCTGCCACAAATTCTGCCCACGCGATGGAGGAAATCTCACGTCGATGGAAAGTGGTTTTCTCCATGGATTTCCACTAGTAAGATGCTTCCTCTTGAAGCATGCATGTTGCCAATCTCACTCACATGGTGGTGGGGCACAGACAAAGCTAACGACCCGCCATTTTTCACAATAATATTGTGGGCCTGTGGGTTATGGGCCCACAATATTATTGTGAAAAATGGCGGGTCTTACAGTGATATCAGAGCACGGTTTCCCAAAAGCTCACATTTATGACTCAAGTACCTTGTTGAAGAGTCCAATATCTATCTTTCTCCGTCATTAGGAAAAAAAAATTTTTTTAACGTAACGAATAAATTTTAGATGGCAGGCACCCGAAGGAAGTCGAGCCAAGCTGCGCAGTCGGACACGAACATGGAGAGTGTGTTAGGCCAAATTTTGACGGCCATACAGGGACTAGCGCAGGCTTCAGAAAATACTAGTTCTGTGGTTCAGAACATGGTGCAGAGGTTACCGGGATTGGTAATGGGGAATGGAGCTCCAAATTCGGCTGCGGGTCCTAGTAACGTCCCAAATGGGAATGAGGGGAGTGCCCAAGAGCGGGTAGGAATGGCTGACCCGGGCGAGCGAGGAGAACTTCCAAACCCGGTGCCACCGGTAGTCCGACAAGTGGTACTGCCAGTTGGGGATGACAGTGATCGATACACTGTAGAAAAATTCCGGAAGAACGGAGCTGAGGTATTCATTGGGGGAACTGATCCAATGAAGGCGGAGAGCTGGTTGGACATTATTGAGAAAGCATTTAGAGCTCTCTCTGTGTCTCATCGCCATCAAGTGAGGTTGGCGATATGCATGCTTCAGGAGGAAGCATCCTATTGGTGAAAATCCATGGAAAAGAAAACCACATTCCATCGACGTGAGATTTCTTCCATCACGTGGGCGGAATTTGTGGCAGCTTTCAATGGACAATATTTTCCAGCCCGTTGTCCAGAAGAAAGCACTAGTATTCGCTAATTTGGTTCAGGGGGAGGATTCGGTCCGGGAATATGTGTATTCCCAGATGAACTTCCATGGTTACCTCCTAAGCGGGCAGTGGAGTTTGACATTGACCTAGCACTGGAGTAACAAGTGTGAGGAGAGTTTCCAATCTTTGAAGAAGAGTTTAACTACTACACCAGTTTTGACTATACCAAAGGGTAATGAAGGATTCGTAGTCTTCAGTGATGCGTCTCGGTTGGGTTTAGGATGCGTCCTTATGCAAGATGGTAAGGTGGTGGCTTACGCATCTCGCCAATTGAAGATTCACGAGCAAAATTATGCGACCCATGACTTGGAACTGGCAGCAGTAGTTTTCGCCCTAAAGATTTGGAGGCATTACTTGTATGGAGCCCAGTTCGAAGTTTTCACTGACCATCAAAGTTTGAAGTATATCTTCACCCAGAATGACCTTAACCTTCGACAGAGACGGTGGATGGAATACTTGAAGGACTATGATTTCCAAATTTTATACCACCCGGGAAAAGCAAACGTTGTAGCCGACGCGTTGAGTCGGAAGGGCAAGATGGACAAGGGTCAACAACTAGCTAGACTTTGGGCGTTGGGTTGTTGTGCGGGAAGAAGGGGACACTTTGGGCAGTGCTGCTGGCCACGTTTGAGTCGCCATAGCAGCAGGAAGGTCGCCATGGCTGCTGGTTCGTTGGTGCAGAACTTAGTTGGACGTGGTTAGTTGTTGAAAGGCACAAGCTTTAGGCTTCCAATTGGATTGCTAGGAAAGGGAAGCAGTTAGGGAAGGAAGTGAATTGGTTTTGGGTTGAAGAAGAGGACGCCAAGGCTGGGTTTTGGTGCAGGAACGTCGCCTAGGATAGCTGCTGTAAAACGTGGACGTTAGGCTTCATCTTGGGTGGTTTTAATTTGTTGTTGATGCTGGATTAGGATGTTTGGATGGTTGTTTAGCTAGGTTGCATAGGGAAGAAGAAGAAGGGCGTGATCTAAGTGGTGCCAAGGTCTGGTTGGTGCTGGTTTTGGTGAAGAGAAGGAGGGTGACGGGAAGAAGAAGAAGAAGAAGAAGAAAATGGCAGTTTGGTAATTTCTGGTTGACTCGATATGGGTTGAGTTAAAAATCATAATAATAATACCAACTTGTATTCAAATCATTAAAATAAATAATTTAAAAGAGATATGAGTTAAGTGGTCAAAATAATAAATTTATAAATTATTACATGAAATTAATAAATTTCGATCGGGATAAACGGTAATTAATTAATCGGCTGATTAAAAGCAATTAACTTAAATTGAAGGGTTAAGAGGAATATATAATAAAGACTTCACCTTTATCATATAAAAGTTATATTTGATAAATAAAACGATTATTCTTATAATAAATTCGTAAAGTAAAATAATGGATCAATAAAAGATAATCGCGTACAAATTACGCGATAGCATAATTAATTAAATAAAGAAGTGTTGAACCTTATCGAATTAAATAAATTAATTAATGTGGAATATATTAAATATTTAGTTGCATGCATTTTCGACGCGAGTAAAATTATACTAATGTATAATTTTATGCCCCATTCATATTAGGGTTAGCGGATTACAGTCGGACGAACCCGCAAGTCAGGTACGTATAATAGATAGAACATCGTATTTTCCTTGTTGGTAGCCTAGGTCGGCCTGAGCCCAGATTCGACCACCATGCACGAAGTGCAACCGGGGTCAAAGAATTGACTCAGTCCGACACTGGGTCGTGTTATGTGTGTGAATCTTGTAATGCATCGATATTGTTTTGGAGTAGTGATAGCCGCCCCATAAAAAGGCTACGGCCGGGGTGAGTGAGGCACAGCGATTCCTCCATCGCACTAGAGTGCAGTGATTGCCGCCCCATAAAAAAGGCTACGGCCGGGGTGTGTGAGGCACTGACACTGAGTGCAGTGATAGCCGCCCCATAAAAAGGCTACGGCCGGGGTGTGTGAGGCACTAGCACTAGAGTTGGCAGTGAGAGCTTCCCCACAAACGGGGTGTAGCAATCACGTGAGTGTAGTGATAGCCTCCCCATAAAAAGGCTCCGGCCGGGGTGTGTAAGGCACTAACACTAGAGTGCAGTGATAGCCTCCCCATAAAAAGGCTACGGCCGGGGTGTGTGAGGCACTGGCACTAGAATTGATAGTGAGAGCTTCCCCACAAACGGGGCATAGCAATCACCTGAGTGCAGTGATAGCTTCCCCACAAAAAGGCTACGGCCGGGGTGTGCGAGGCACTGGCACTGGAGACGGTAGTGGTAGCCTCCCCATAAAAAGGCTACGGCCGGGGTGTGCGGATCACAGCGGACACCTCCTCCGCATTGTTTTGGAGTATAGCGGAATTGCTCCACCGCATATTAAAATAAATATATGGAAATGGTGGAATGTACTTGATTCGTTTTATTTATTATACTACTTAGTGTTGTAATCACTAACGCGGAATTGCCTCCGCAGGTGTGCAGATTCGAGATTAGATGATTGACAACTAGAGCATGGAGCAAAGTAATATGAGGACTCCTATTTTTATTTGTTTGAGAAATAAGTGTGGCTGCTGGGAAACGGTCTAAGACTGTGGGAACCTTTATTTTATACTTGTTTTAATTATTATACTCGGCATTTAGTAGTTTCATATTGGTAACACCTAGCCAGCTAGGCCCACAATATTATTGTGAAAAATGGCGGGTCGTTACAAAGCTCTAAACGCTTTTTCGGTAATGTCAATCCAGCTCTCTGCCTTCATTGGATCGATCCCTCCAATAAATACTTCAACTCTATTCTTTCTAAATTTTTCCATAGTGTAGCGGAACTATCATCAACTGCTGGCAGCACCACTTATCGGACTACCGGTGGCACTGGGTTTGGACACTCCCCTTGCTCGCCCGGGTCTGTTAACCCTGCCCACGCTTGGGCACTCCCCTAACCACCATCTGGAGTGATTGTAGGACCTGCACCGAGTTTGAGGCTCCATGCCCTGCTACCATTCCCGGTAACCATTGAACATTATTTTGAACCATAGAATTTGTATTTTCTGAAGCCTATGCCAGTCCTTTTGGCCATCAAGATCTGAGCCGATATATTCTCGGTGTTCGCATTAGGCAGAGTAGCTTGATTTGACTGTCTACGAGTGCCTCCCATCTAAAACGTCAAACCATCATGGTTCATTAGTATTTTTTTTTTAGTTATCATTTAGGTTTATTAGTAGCAAATGAATTTGTTGATTAATAACACAACACAGTGGGAAAAGATAATTATTGGACTTTTCAACAAGGTCCTTGAGTCATAAAATGTGAGCTAATGGGAAACCTGGCTCTGATACCACCTGTAATGACCCGCCCGAACCGGACCGGGTGTTACTTAAAAATATAATTTATGTAACGGTAATATTCCAGAGCATGAATTGAAATACAAGAAGTAAGTCTCACAACATATAATATGAATCATAACAATAAATCATGTTTTCTAAAATTTAAAATAACTATCCCACAGTCTCGAACCGTTTCCCATAGCCACATTTATAACACAAGAGAATAATAAGGAAGTCCAACTTTATTATCGATTCACCATACCTAGGTTGGTAAAAGAACCACCAACCACACTTCTATTCTTTACTCCAAAGCTGCTCACCTGCGGAGACAATTCCGTGTTAGTGATAAAACCACTAAACTGCATAATTAAATGAAACAAGTAAATAAAATCCCTATAATCATTTCACCTATTTTTTTATTATTATTACACAAGTCTTTCGTTATTATCTCTCAAGTCATTCTAAGATTAGTAATTTGTTTCTCATGTCATTCTGAGATTAGTAAAAGTCGTCTCCCAGCTCATTCTGAGATTAGAAAATGTCTCCCAGCTCATTCTGAGATTAGAAAACGTCTTCCAGCTCATTCTGAGATTAGGTGGTCTCCCAATTCATTTTGAGATTAGTCATGGTCTCCCAGTTCATTCTGAAATTAGAAATTGTCTCCAAGCTCATTCTGAGATTAGGTGGTCTCCCAATTCATTTTGAGATAATTCATTGTCTCCCTCTCCCAATTCATTTTGAGCTTCGTCATGGTCTCCCAGCTCATTCTTAGATTAGAAATTGTCTCCCAGCTCATTCTGAGATTAGAAAATGTCTCCCAACTCATTTTGAGATTAGGTGGTCTCCCAATTTATTTTGAGATTAGTCATGGTCTCCCAGTTCATTTTCAGATTAAACATCATCTCACAGCTCATTCTGAAATTAGTGCCGACAAAGGCTACCAATTTGGGAAAATACAACATTTCATATAGTTATACCAGTTTGGAAAAATATAACATTTCAAGTAACAATACGAACAATACAACATTCCAAATAATTATACAGACAATATAACATTTCAAATAATTATACAGATACACATAGTAATTTTAAAGGTGCGGCCCCGTGTCGGACTAAGTCAATTCCTTGACCCTGATTACGTTACAGCGCATGGTGGTCGAATCTGGGCTCAAGCCGACTAGGGCTACCAACAAGGGAAAGTACAACATTTCAAATGATTATATGGACAATATAACATTTCAAATAATTATATGGACACACATAGTAATTTTAAAGGTGCAGCCTCGTGTCGGACTGGGTCGATTCCTTGACCCTGATTGTGTTACAGCGCATGGTGGTCGAATCTGGGCTCAGGCCGACTAGGGCTGCCAACAAGGGAAAGTACAACATTTCAAATGATTATACGGACCTAGATATTTCGAACTCGCAACTGCGACCAACAATCCTAATCTAAACGAGAACATAAAATTATAAATAAGTATAATTTTATTCAAGTAGGAATGCATGCAACTAAATGACTAATATATGTCACTATTAAAACTCAACAATATTAAATTTTAAATTATTCAAGTGATTTAATCATTTAAGTCCTACTTTACTTTTTAAATTAATTATGTAAATCATAAATAACACCTAATAATTGATAAAATAATTATTACTAATAAACAAGTATTTAATTTTCTTTTGCGACGATAATTACTTAACCTTGATCTTGATGATTTAGTTTACAGTTATAATTTTTTTATCGCTACTATTATTTATAGCAATTTAATTAATTAAGTTGTTCGATTAAATTATTTAAAATAATTTGTATTATTTAAAAATATTATTAATACAATTATTTTAAATTATTCGACTTAATAATGTTTCAAACTTTATTTATTTTCATTATTGTATTTAAGTTTGGCGCTAGTGATTGCTACCTGACTATAGTTTAATAACCCATCAAAATAATTATCTTTAAAGATTTATTACGTGTTCGTATTATTTTTAACTCGAGTCGGTATCAAGTCAACCCATATTTAGAAAACTGCCACCCTCCTCCTCCTCCTCCTCCTCCTCCTTCTTCTTCTTCTTCCCATCACCACTCTTCTCTGCACCAAAACCAAACCACGCCCTTCTTCTCCACCCCCTTTCGTGGCACCCAAACCCAGAATCATGTCCTCCCTCAACTTCAACCTTCTCCATCAACCATTTGGAAGCCTAAAGTGTGTGTTTTACATTAGTTAACCAAGACGACCATGTGCTGCACCATGGCACCCAACTCCTGGCCTATTCTTCTTCTCCCAGGTTGCTCCAATTCAGATGTTCCACGACCTCAGGCCGGCCTCAAAACAGTAAGGATCAGCCACCTTTGGACGTTGCATAGAGTATGGTCATCCTCCCCACTTCTGCACATCGCTGCCATGAATTCCGGCAAGAAGGTGGTCTATAGTGCATTGTTCCGGTGGCCTAAACTACTGTATGGAACCCATGATGTTGTCGACGAAGCACAACCGGCGTTTACCCCTCTAAAGCTTCCATTACAGCATCAATTGCAGCAGAACGTCGCCACTTCTGTCGCCCTTGCAACTCCACCCCCTCATAGCTGCAATTCCGCCACCCACCGGAAAACCATGGACGTGGTGAGCCCTCCCTTCGAGACAGCAGCAAGAGAGGTCGTCGGGGTGTGAGGGACTGCCTTGCAATTGTTCTTACGGCCGTCCATCTTGACAAAGTTTCAGGTTACTGGGCCATGGACTGGAT
>JAURVB010005815.1:0-11698 GCA_033002965.1 Piper betle
TCCAATACCACACTGTAATGCCACTCCTCTGGCCATGTTACCACCGGTGATGGATAGTCCTCCTCGTCGGTGATCAATCGGACCCACGCCTGAGCCTCGTCACCATTGATAGCCGCTGGGATCAGGCCAAACATTTCCAGCATTGCTTTTTTGACCCCGCCCATCTCGATAGGATTCCACCGCAGTCACGCCATCTCTGTCGTTGTTACCACCACCAATCGTCCCTGTTGACCCCAACCAATCCCGTTGACCGTCGTTGCCACAGTCGTCGCTGGTATCACCGTTTTCTCCCTGCGATAATAGCCCTAACAGTCACCCTTTTCTCTCATTTTCCAGCCGACCTTCACCTCTGCGACTGCAGGCCACCCATCACGATGACTATCGTCACCCTCGCCGTCGATCCTGACCAGCGACTGCACCTTTAGCGCCACCGATCGCTGCTGCTATCGGCCCTCTTCTTCCCCGGCATTGCAGCCTATGCACTGGTTTGGTTCGGCTATTTTCTACTGAACCGGCTTGGTCCAGATTTTGACCCGGTTCCGTTTGGTCCAGACCAGCGACCCAACCCGACCAGACTTGATTCACGTCGTTTTCGCCTGTTTTTCAACAGTTTTTGGTAATTCGAGATCACCTATGCCTCTCTTGATGCATTCTTACGTAAAATGACATTTTTAAGACACTTTTTAGTGCTTTTATATTTATTTATTTATTTATTTATTCATTTGTTTGTTTGATTATTTATTTATAATTTGTATGCATGTAAATTATTTTATGTGACCATGTAGTATTATATCCATGATTAGATACATTTTAGTGTCATGCATGATATGCTTTACACCTTATTATTTAATTCTTTTAATTACATTATTCATGTATTATTTGTATTTTGATTATTTTATTGATTTCTCATTCGTGCACTTGAGCTATTATTTAATTATTTCATTACTTTTCATGATTAGTATTGTTGTTATACTAATTTTCATGCAATTATTATTATATTATATTAGATTATACCCGATACTTGAGTTTTTGTGAGATCCCTTAACTTAGTCTCACATCTAATATCTACTTAAGTAAGATTCTATTTATATCTGAAAATGAGCTATTCATCTTCAACTTGGTTAACAACTTTTAAAGAGATAACTTAAGCTTATTAATTTGTACTTTGGGCCTGGTCGTTACAGTTTTCCATGTCATACATGTTTAGGTGATTTATTTGCATTATTTTAATTATTTGTTGTTATGAGCATACACACACTTCATCATGCATCATTTAGATTATAGTTTGTATATTGAGTTGGGATTTTCGATTTAGGCTTCGGGTCTAAGCTAGTGGTGCACACTTGGAGCTTGGATCACACGTCCTTCAGGACTCACCTTGGAAAATATGGGCTTTATGCACAAAGATTTTATGCCAGTCTTGTTTTGACCCGGATCGAGTGGCTTGTGTGGCCTTTTTGCCGTGAATTTGTGTATGGAATGGTATGTTGGTGCCAAGGCCCTAGCCTCCTCCGGTGTTCGGCCGACCCAGTTGGACATTATGTCGCCACTACTTTATTTTTGGTTTAAGGTCATGTTGAGTCTAGTTAGGTTTAGGACCGTGTCTTTCGTGAGTCTAGATGGTTTGTTGTATGTTTTGGAGCCCTTATGATTGATCCTAACCCCATGGAACTCGTGGCATGGTTCTCCAGGTCGTCTAACTGCCCTACAGGTGTGAATTGTGCCCTACAAGTGTGAATCGTATGTGTGTGAACACTGCACCCACGCAAAGGCGCCCTTATGCTGGGAGGGATTTTAAAAATCCAGTTTCAGTACAAGCACGGAGGCACTGTGCTTGCACCGTTGCACCCAAACTTAAAAATTCCCTCAACTTTTGCCTTGGACTAAAAGGTGCTAGGTCAGCGCCCTTATGTCCAGACACGTGACCCTACATTGCGTGCAATTCGGTTAAACATGCATACATGACCTAGTTTTCTGGCTTTTCGTGGTCCGGCTTTGCAATGGACAACACAAAGCCTCCCTCACAGCAACCTTGTACTAGCCCAATTTTTACCTATAAATCAACCCTATTTCCACTTTCACCCTTTTGTTTCTCCTCTACTTCAACCTTCCCCTGCCTCCCTTCTTCTCCACTTCTTCCACAGCCCTCTTGGCCTTCTCCCAGCCTTCTCCAAACCAGCCAAGACCCTAGGAGTGGTAGGTTTTGGGTAGGAAAACCCAAAAACCTCCTCCTGGCCCCTTGTGACCTAAAGGTCTCTCCTTTGGCCTAATACCCAATGTTTTTGTGTCTGTGTTCTTCCTATTGTAATTTGTTGTTAATTGTTTGGTATTTTATTAATGTAGACCTCTCTATTAGGACCATGTAGAACTTAAATTCATCATGACTGAATACATATAAAAATGGGTATGATTTTTCCAATTTGCATGATAGATCAATGCACAATTTCAGTAGAAAATTCATATCTCATTCTATACATTATATTACTGCATGATTCCTTCTTTGAAATGTGCATAAGAGGTAGTACTACAGGTTTCGTGAAGACTGTTGTGTCTGATTATGTGTTTATGAGCATGTATGGGAGATACAATTTGTGAAAGGTGGCAGCTTCACTCTTTCCAATAGCCTACCCACCACTTTCCCTAATTTTTCAACCCTGTTGTATGTAGTGTTTGGACGCATTCTTGTGCATGATTGTAGGATACGATGTTGGCTATCCTTTTTTAAAATAACATGCTAGCATAACCTCAATAAGGGCACGAACAAAACCTCTAAATGCGTTGTATGCTTGTTGTACTATTGTAGTGTTATGTCACGATATGAGATTGTTCTCCATGGTGAGCTTAGTAAAAAGAAGTTAATAAAATCTGCAAAAATCATCTATGAGCTCAATAAGTTTCTACTAGAAACATGTAAAGTTTGGGCTTAATAAAAAATCATTTAGGTGGTTAGTTAATTGGGTTTTCTGAAGTGTACAGGAATACAGGGTGAAACCTTAGTTCCCTGGGTCCAATTTCAAAATCTTAAAAACTAGTTGTTTGGAGGTTAAATTCCATAAAATTTTACCCAGACCTTAGGTTGTCTCCTAGTAACATCACCCTAACATTTGGGAGACAATGGTTTAGTAGGTTTCTCGGTAGAAATTTCCCAAGCCGAGTAGGTCCAGCCAGATCCATAAATTACCTAGCCATTGCCTTCCACTTCCGAGTCCACTTAGGCCCAAATACTCTGAGTTTGGACTTGAAAATTTTTTGGATTCACGTCCATGGTGTTGGATAACCCTCATATTTTACCCAGCCCATTTGAAGTCTCCACACCCGTGAACAAACTTTAGGAAAATTAGTACGCAGCTCAGGAATATTGTTCTCAGTACCTTTACATTTCATTAGTGGGCCTTGTACATGGTTTTAGCCCATGGCCCAGCCCATGAAGATTTTTGTGTATGACCCTTAGATTGTCTGGGCTCACTTGTCTAAATCTAAACCCAATTGTTTATCGTTTGTCCTGTTGAAAAAATTTTCCAATTAAGACCCTAAGTATGGGGGATTTTCCACTAAGTGTTATTCCAACTCTTATCCCTAATTAAGCTACCTAATGGAGTTTAACATGTCAATAAGTAAGATAATTAAGTAAGTTCATTATTTTAATATTGTGCATGTGCTGAGGCCTTGCCGCATTTTGCGCACCAATGTGATCCAAGTGTGAATCGGCTTTTATCTATTGTTAGGACATGCGGAGTGACCTACTAAGTTAGGACAATGAGCTCGACGCATCTACATATGTAGGACTCCCCCGGCTTGATTCTCTGCTTGGCTCTATCTCTAATTTGATTTAGGATCGTGGGATATCAGATCCCACCAACTTTGGGCCGTCTAGACGATTTCCATCCGTAGTTCAATAAAACTTCGAGGTTCAGAGCCCTTGATGGTTTTCAAGCTCAAGATCTAGAAATGAAAGTATGTAAGCCCCTACCGAGACCCATATATATATATATATATATATATATATATATATATATAAAGGTGTGTGTGATGGATTTCACCCAGATCTAGTTTCTTGTCTGGTGTAGCCGTTGCTAATCTAGAACCACTTGTGTGAATATTCTTTTGTTTCGGTAAGTTCTTCATGGGTTTTGAGACACCAATCAGCCAGTATTATTTTACCGGTAGTTATTTTCAGATTGATAATCATCTTGTTTAATTACTAAAGGTTTACTTATATATATATGTAAGTGAGTATCCGTATCAGCTGTAGACGTAGATGGATGGATTGAGAGGCTCATGGTGGAGGTGCTGCCTGTGGCTTGTATTTGTCACCTTTGAATTGTGTTACTCTTGGATTTGGGCTTATGAGCTTACGTATCTGGTGCACTTGGAACTTATGTATTTGGATCTTTGGGATTTTTGTATTGTGATGTGAGCCGGTGCCCTAAACTTGTTTATTAATGCATGTTGTGACAAGGTGTTGTGATGTGCTATGTCCCTTTGTATTATTTTACCATCAGTATTGTGGAGGGTATTAACTTTGGGGCAAAGGCTAACATTCATCTATAGGATTTGTATGCATCAATGTCCTAAAACATGACAAGGAGCAATTCCGATACACAAAAAATATTAGGTTGTTGCTGTATGTATATTATAGTAACATGGGTGGGAGGAGCTTACTGTTCATAATGCATAAAGAGCCCATGTGAAGACCAAGAGTTAGGGTATGATACCCTAGAGTCTAAAGATGCATTTGGGTTTTTAATTTACTTCTGTGAGGTATGTGGAATAAGGAACCACGACCCAATGTTTACATTACCACGAAATCATTAGCATCATTTAAGAATAAGCTACTTAACTCAAGGGTAGAACTAAGTGTAAGAACCGGTTCACATATCCCAACAAACTCAACCTCTTAATTGTAGTGGGGGTGCTCATCTCCTGTAGTTCAAAGTAATCATATTCACATTTTGTAAAATCACCCTCTTAGTTGCCGGTGAGATATTATCTCTCCCATGATTTGGAGTGCTCAAGCTAGGAGCCTTAGGTCTAAGATCCCTTCTATGTTAGTATAACCAGCATGCTTTGTATGCAACACTTTTAAGGTTACCGTCTTATGCCTCCTTGAGGTTTGAAATCCACTTCCACAATTTAAGTCTGATAAGTAGTTAAATGAAAAGTTTTCCAATTTATAACATTGCACTTCAGTCCACCCTCACACTGAAATATTGGGTCTTACACACATTCTCTCTATTATCGTTATACTCTATGATGTTTTGTTTTCATCGTAAGACATGTTTAGTGGATGTTTTATTGTGTACCACTTAGCATAGGCCATCTTACTTATTTTAACAATTATGTATCAAGTGATGCATTTATCGGAAACCCCACTTCATACGGGATATTTAGAAAGGTATTTTTAAGGTGAGTAATAACTCTTCAGGGTGGAATCCATCAAGTTGATTTCGAAAATCGAGCCTTGCATCATGCAGTCCTTACTCCCGTGAAGCCTATTATACTATTTATGTCCCAGGCCTATATATTCTTTCATCGAATTTTGTGTGCATGTGAGTTGGTGGAGATATTTACTCCTATTGAGGAGGTCATATTATCATTGCATCTCTACAGTTTGAGCTTCTCGCATACTAAAGAGGTGTAGAATATCGGTATTGTATTCAGTGGCGCACATCATGATTGTGGTGTATTTGGCTATTTATCTCGTGGTCTCTGAGATCACCATGCATGGAGGTTGTGGAGAAGGTGGTTACCGTGTTTTAAGTGAAATTAAATCTAGCCGTTGGTCAAACTCAAGTTTGAATTCAAACTCCACTATTTTAAGCTTGTGGCAAGGAAGAAGCTCTTGGCGATAAATAGATACCTTGGGTGATAGTTAGAGAAAGAAGTGACGTTAATGAAGTGTTAATAATAGATGTAAAAAGGTGATCATTCATGCTCAAGTACTACAAAATGAAGAAACTTGTTAAGATTGAAGCAAGTTTATAAGTGAGGGTGTGATTATTGTAAAGATCATGTCTTTTTAATCTATAGACGTCTTGTAAGGACTCTTATTCAATTGTAAAAATCCAAAGGTAATTAGAGTGTGATTGTAATTCTTGGCCGAACGGGAAGATTGGAGAAACGAGACTAGCTTCTAAGGTGTTGGAAGAGAATGGTTGTAAGCTTCGGTTGACATTTGCTGTAAACGGTTGGAGTGTTGGCTAGTGTCTTCAATTCGGTGGAACTTGTAGAAGAACTAGTTGGGCTAATGTCCTCGGCTTGGTGAAACTTATAAAGATATTAGTTGTACTTGTATATGTATAAGTATTGTTTGTCATAATAAAGCTTGAAGACCTACCCATATAAAGGACTTCGTAGAATATAAAAAAGGAAGAGTTTCAAACCTCTATTAAAGATCATTGTGTCTATTGTGTTTGATCTCGTTATCATTCTTGCTTATTTTATTCATTCCTTGTTGTTGTGCGTGTTTGCTCATATCGCACACGTAAAGCACTTTTGTTTGACAAGTTTGTTTTAATGTTTTGTGTGAGTTAATCAATTCATTCAACATTATTCACTTGGAAAGTTTGACTTAAAATTGCCAACATTTGTGAATAGTAGTGAATTGATTAAGTGACTATCATTTAAAATTCCTCACTTGTATGATTTGACAAGTTTGCTAACACTCTAGAGAAATTTTAGATTAATCTTTTTAGTTTATCATATTTCAATGTATGTGTTCTTCTAAATTCTGTAAATTACTATTTATTTCATTATTTCACAATCACTTGGTAATTCTAGGATTTGAGGGCATACTAATTGTTTTGTGATTGAATTTGTTCTAGTTAGTCACTACCCGCACTTTGACCCAACAACCAATCTATATCATGACAAAGAAATGCCCTTCCCAAACTAAAAACTTTATCACCATTGAATTCTATCCAATGCTCTAAAATTAGGTTCCTAAAGTTCTCTGGTTCTCACTCTATTATTATATATAGTTAGACAAGATGTCATGTCATGCAGCGACTTATACTATAAATAAATTTTAATTTTATGAACTCACTGAAAAATGAGATAGGCTATAGTAATCTACCATTTTAAATAAAGATTCAGATTGATTTAATGTGTGTGTTTGTATGTGTGTGTGTAATATCGACTAATAGGTTTGTAAAATAAAAGAAAAATAAAATCTTACTATTGACGTGTATTAGAATCTCATTTCATGTTTTCTCCCACACCACTTCAATGCATAGTACTTTTACAACTCTGTTTTAACTCAAAATTTTCAAGTCAGCTTTAATCTTTAATTTTTAGTCAAACTCCACTAATGATACCAAATTGATAAATCTTTGTGAATAGGGAATAATTAGTATCACTAGCAGCAACTTATACTAGCTCCTATATAAACTGACTTTATTATCAGCCGTTGGATTTCAAAGACAGATGGATAACAGAGGGTATTTCTATTTATATAAAAAAAATTACAACCATATGATTTAAATGGGTGGCCAGATCTGAAAGTTATTGATATTCTTATATCAATAAGTAGCAACTAATACTAAGCTCCCACTAGTAAATATTCACTCTATTTTGTCACCCTCATGCTATCACTTGTAATTTGGTCAATCAATGTTTAGTTATAATGTAGACAAGAAAAATGCTTGTCTGAAATATAAGATGTCAGGGATTCCATTGTTTCTCTCTATGGACAACTTCTAATGGATATTAAATGTGCCAACTAATCTAAACTGTGGGAAAGAAGTGGAGTATCTAACGTTTGTACATGCAAATGGCAGATCCGATAGCGAAAATATACACACATTTCTTATCGGTTTCTATATGTTGGATTGATGATTTTAATGTTGTAACTGAGTTGACACTTTTACTCATAGACTTTGGACAAGTTAAGTTCAATAATTTAGTTCATGGTTATTTTAACTACTAGTTAATGGAAGTAGAGATGATGTACATAGAGGCTTTACAATATAATGCTTGAATGGAAGTAGGTTAGATAGACTTACTCGTAATTTCTGACATTTGTTTGGATGTTTCTGCTGCTCTGCAGGATCATGAGCGAAGACTTTTAGTCAAATTGCAGAATTAATTAATTATGTATTTTCTATATATAAAAAACATTTCTAACCACATTACTAATAAAATTTTACAATTGTCATCATGGATATTTAATGATGGGTTGTAAAACTTTACAGGTATTTTTAGTCATATATGAATTATAATTTTAATTTTGTGTAATTTAGCGATCCCACAACCTAGAATCCCTCCGCACGGTTAGCAATAGAGAAGTAGAAGCCCGCATTGGCTTGCTTGGTGGGGGAGGATACCCGTTTATCTGATAATGTTCATTTTCTTGTGGACGGTACGCACTTGCTATGAATAATACATGTAAGATATGCTGGAGCAAATTTATTCCTTAATTCAATGCAGATCTGGGCTCCTAGTCGCTGGAGAAGCTTCAAAGCTAAGACATTCCGATATTGTAGAAGCAGATCGCCGTGACTACTATAACCACGTCCTAGTCCCTTTCGTGGCCACTCCCAGTGAAGAAGAACAGAGTAATCAATAAGAAGACAATGACGAGATCAACGAAGATGATGATGAGTTGTATGATAGTGATGAAGCCGGATGAAGACACAGCTAAAGAATATTCAGTAGTTAAAGTAATTTGGAAGCTAGTGGCGGACTCAACTTAAAAGATATAATTTCAAGTCTGAATATGCAATGGTTACTTTACTTTAAAAAATAAAAGTGTGACATCCAAATATGTTGTGAAAATCGGACACATCCAAAAAAGTTAAAGAGTCTTGTAAAATCGTTTGGAAGTCCTGAGTCTATAAATAGAGTCAGTGCTGGTTTGTGTTCGAAGCAAGTAGCAAGGCAAGTAGAGTTGAGGTCCAAGTCCAAGTTTAAAGATCGAGATTGTGCAAGGTCGTGCAGATCTTAGTTATGTAAGTCTCCTATGTTTGTGTTCCTCTATTTATAAATAGAAAAGTATGTTTGTTTATCTAAATTATTACAGTGATCCAAGTTCATAGGATTAGTAAAATTAGAACTTAGCCCTAATTTGGGAACTGCAGAGATCGGTGCAGATCTCATTAAGTAGACTTGCTCGGTGTGAATAACACATGTAAGATATGCTGGAACCAATTTGTTCCGAGCAATTGCTAATGCAGCACATAACTGGAAGGGAGCAGCAATACTGGCCATCAACGATGCTTTGTAATGTGGGAACATTAGAGCATAGGATAACGGACTTTGCAAACCTCTACAATGACAAAACCATGTACATGAGGAAATAAATAAATATCATCATGTGGATGTGGACAATCACAATTAAGTGAAACATTTGCTGATTGTCAGAGCCCTTCGAATATGATTGGGAAAACTTAAAAAAGACTTTGAAAAGATAATTCTCAAACTTTTGATGTGGATGTTAATTTATTTAAAAAGATACCCTCAACACAAGTACCAATTCACTATGCTTACACAAACATAATCTATGCACATAACAACTACAAAATACCGAATTAATAGCTTCATTCAATCGCCGCTTCGTGCGTTCATCACACTTACCCTTTAAGTCATCAATAAAATTTTTTGTGGTGTTTTTCGAGAACTCAATCCATTGCTTCAATTCTTTATTCTTGAGTACAAGTTCGTTTAATTATACATTAATTACAAAACCTTATTTTAAGTTACGTGAAGAAACCGTTAAACCTCCGGTCTTTTCTTTACCTCATATTAGAAAATGAAATCATCTTATGCAACAAAGACCCTAACAACAGTCTTACATATTGGACCCAGCAGCATGAAAGAGCGGAAGACCCAATTGAAGATCCATTCCTGTTCCTTGTCTTCTCCATTACATAGAGAGATATCTTCCTCATCTTTGGGCTTTATTCACGTACTTCATGATGAGCAAAGCCTCTATTTCCGTGTATCTTTCTACCCTTACTTTATGTATGAGAAGATGACAGTTACATAATCGTCCTTATGCTAATAACGCAAATACAGCCAACACTATCTCTATGGAGAAGCATGAAAAGGATAGATCTTCCATATACCTAGCATATGAGGATGCAGTGTATGGTCTTTTTGACATTATAAATGTTCCATTATGTTTGTTACAAACACTGCTGTAAAAAAGCAGTTTATAAGAGTACAAGTAACTAATAAATTCAGTAGCTATGTAAAGTAGAGCCACAAGTCTGAAGATTTAACACATTTTTGCAATTACACCAGAATTCATTCATTGAGAGTGGTTATCATCAAATCAGATCTTTCTCAAAGTGTACTTTTATAGATAATCTTCAACTAAGTCCCCTACACACCCCTTTGGCATTCACGAAGAATGAACTCAAATATAAGTTTCAACTGTAATTCTTTATGAAGCCCAGTATGTAAACGTAATTATGCTTGGCTGAATTTAAGTATCATACTTTGTCAAGAAGAGCTGAAATGCGTTGGTGGCATCCTATGCTGCCGACTTCACCCCTCAAGCATTTCCAAACCTTGTCTCATTGTAGGCCTTTTCCCCTGGTTCCCGTCTGGAATGCTAACCATAACTTCCCACCATTATCATCTCTCCTTGTAATTTCTTCATCACTCCATCACATCATCAAGTCCCAAACTACCATTCTGGTTCTATCTGGCTTAAATACCCAGTGAGGGAAGTATATTTCACTAGCTGCTATCAACATGAACATCGCGTGTCTCTTCCTTCCTCCGGCCATCCTCGAGAACCATCATTCCATAACTATAAACGTCTGATTTGTAAGAAACTCTGACCGATGTTGTTCCCAGCAGACAACTTCCGGCGCTTGCCATGTGTAACCAACAGTGCCTCTGGGAACCAAGATAGATATTAGTTACAGTGTCCTGATTAGGACATTGCTTTGGCCAATCCAAAATCTGAGATTTTTGGGTAGTAGTTATCATCTAATAAGATGTTATGAGGCTTGATGTCAAAGTGTAGAATTTACTACATATTCACTGTGATGAAGGTACTTCCAATCCCTGGCTACGTCTACTGCACTTGAAGCAGTTTCACCCACTTCGTAAATTGATTTGCAGTCTCTTGTTTCCTGCTGTATATGACTATGACCCATTTGGCATGAATTACAACAAATGCCCTTCTTGATCCTTCAGAACAGAAGCCTAAGAGGGGTGACAACGTTAATATGGTAAGTCCTGCCAATGCTTGCAACCTCATTGACAAAGTCTTCAAGACCCTGACTGCTACATCTCGCCATCAACTAGCTCTTTGAACAACTTCAAAGCCTCCTGGCTCAGTTTGCCACTTGAACGTCCGTCATCTTCTCGATTACAATATTTATACCTTTGTAGAGCCATCAACAAGTCCGTAGAATGTTTCCACTACAGACCGTTATCCCTTATCTTTTTTCAAGCGAGCAAACCAACTCAACGAATTTTTTAATGATACATCGTTATGCGAATATTGCAGCGATGAAGACGGTGGAAAAGACCGCTTGCGTTCATCAAAGAAAGTTCAGTTATATACATACATTTTTCATTGCATACCGAGTGTCCATATCGACATAGTTAAAGAAAGAAGGTGCTACATGTAGAGAGAGTAGGGGGAAAAGAATGAAAGAGAGGAACACCACATGATTTTCACTTAGTTCAAATTAAAGTTGCTCGACTATCAAAGAATAATGCAATCGAATCCATACGTTGA
>JAURVB010005816.1:0-18043 GCA_033002965.1 Piper betle
TATATATATATATATATTGATTATACTCAATATATCATATTTTAATTTTATTTTTTTATTTATTATAATTAATTGTCCTCTCGTATTACTTATAAATCAGCAATCAAATATAAATCTATTTCTTACTAATATAGATCATAATAAATTAAAATATACATGTAATTTATATAAATTCATTTATATTATATCCTACCTTTTTAAATAGTTATTTTTTGGAAAATAATATTCCTTTCTAAATTTTATCTATTTTTCAAAATGTTCCAGCGATTCGATTTTATACTTTTATAGTTTATTATACATTAAAAATTAATATATTCAACTTATAATTATTATTACCTTATTATAATTACAATTAAGCCTACTCAAAAGATTTAGTTTATTTTAATTATAATATCTTTAAAAAAATTGAAGTGAACTTATAATATAATCTAAGTCAATTTAAAATTTTTTTTGTAGCTTTGGCAGTATTATTGTATTATATTAATCGGGTTTATAATTGAGTCTCAATCTACGTGTAATATAATTGATGATCAGATAAAGTAAATATTAATTAGGTTTGGCAAAAAATATTTATTCCAGAAATTTTTAATTATTATTTCAGTTAATCAAATTGCAAATCCGATCAAGGTGAAAAATATCTAAATTGGATCTTTAATATATTTTGTTATAATTAATCAAAAATTCATAAAATAATAGTATTAATAAGATTTGAAAATTTTCGGAAAGATAACATTTTCCATCTTAATTATATTCTAATATTTTTATTTATCACCTTTCATCTTTATCACATTTTTTCTTT
This sequence comes from Piper betle, assembly GCA_033002965.1. Taxonomy (NCBI): domain Eukaryota; kingdom Viridiplantae; phylum Streptophyta; class Magnoliopsida; order Piperales; family Piperaceae; genus Piper; species Piper betle. The sequence continues at coordinate 800 of JAURVB010005816.1, forward strand.
AATTAATTAAAAAATTCGAAAAACCCACATTAATAAGATTTTGAAAAATCTAAAAGATAAGTTTTTTCAGCTTAATCGTAATTGTAATTTATTAGGTCAAATAATTCCGAAAATAAATAGGATTTGAAAGAGTTCTAATAGATTATATGTTATTTTATAGAGTTTTCAAAATAACAAATTTAATCAATTAATTTTTTTCTGAAAAGAATAATATTAATATCGTTAGGGAAAAAATTCAAAAAATAAGATTTTTACCTTAATTAAATTTCTAATTTAATTAATTAAAAATTACAACAAAAATTAGCAACTATTTTTCTCATCTTTATGCCATTTTAATTTAATTAATTAATAATTCCAAAGTTTATAATATTAATAAAATTTGCAAAAATGTAAAAGATTATTTTTCCTTATGATTTTTCAGCTTAATTATATTTATAATTTAATCAATTGAAGAACTATGAAGACAATAACATTAAATTTGTGTTTATCAACTCTTTTTTTCATTTTTATCTCATTTTTAATTTACATAAGTACAAATTTCGAATTTTATAATATTAATAAGATTTTGTAAAAATCTATAAGTTTAATATTCCCATCTTTATCAAGTTTGTAATTTTTTTAATTATATAATACCAAAAATAAAAATATAAATTAATAGGGTTGGAAAAGATTGATAAGATATTCCATCTTAATTATATTTGTAATTTAATTAATTAAAAGTTACGAAAATATTAATATTAATGTGTATTTATCAAGTGATTTTTCATCTTTATTTCATTTACAATTTAAACATTTAAACATTCTAAAATTAATAATGTAAAGCCTAGGCTTTTCGCCTGATGGTTTTTGGTTCAGTTCGGCCTTGACCTAAATTGAGCTGCTTGCCCAACCCTCTTCGTCGCATACATATGTATGGTGTGGTTTTGTGCTAATCACGACCTTAATCTCCACCGGTGTTCAATACTATCCATTTAGACACTACGTCGTCTCGACTCTTCTTTTCAATTTTTATTGGAGCCGAGTCTAAATAGGTTTAGAATCGTATTTCTCATGAGTATAGATTGCTTGATGTGTGTTTGGAACCCCTTCAAACTGTCCTTACCCTGTAGGACTTGAGACACAATTCCCAAGGTTGTGCAACCGCTTTAGTGTAAAAATCTTAAACTTTAGGGTTTTGGGTCAAGTCATACCTCATTAGGTGTGACACATACCTTTTATGGTGTGACATCTTATCTATAATATCACCAAGTCATGCCTTGGTGGTTGAAAGCTTTTCCATTTTAATTAAAACCCCTCCTCTTTTCACTCTTTTCTTAATCTCCTCCAACCCTCTTCCCTATCCTTAGCCACTCCTCTTTCATCATTGGCCTCTTCCAGCTCCAATCAAGCTCTCTAAGCCAAGCCAAGGATTAGGTTTGTAGGCCATGGGGAGGGAAGCCCCAAGAGATGTCCACTTGGATCGTTGGAGGTAAGCCATCCTTTCCTTCTTATATGTTATGTGTATTTAGTGCTAGATTCACCTACGCTACTGCATGTTTAACATTTTGGTATGATCTTTCCCTTGTATCAGGTTGAGTTAGTAGTAAATAAGTGGTATTTTTATAATTTTTTCATCTGTTAAATAATTATGACATATGTTTTAATGTTTTTTGGTCACTATTGCGTACAGATCTGGTAGAAATTTCATAACTCATGTTCTAGAAGATCTTTTTCTTTGTGTTTAGTTTGTTGTGTTTTTGACATCTAGATGTACAACTTTGATGTTCATCATTGTGTCTAATATGGCATGTATGACCATATATGGGTGTCAAACTTGATAAAAGGTGTCAGCTTTCGTGGTCCCTGTGACCTTGCTGCCCATTTCCCAATGTTTACACCCTGAATTTAAGTTGTTAATGATGTCCATCATTTTTACATTTATTGATCTATCTCTTGGTTTTCTCCCGAGAAAAGACCAAACTAAAATAATCACTTTCAGGGTATGAAAAAAAATCTATCTGTTATATATACATTCTCTGTTTTTGGTATCCTTTGATAGGTTTTTTATTTGTGCTCTTTGTTGAGCCTTAAAATATTTTTTATAAAATTTGTAAAATTTTTATGTGGTTTCACTAATTGTCTACAATTAACATGTAAAATTTTAAGTTAATTAAAATTTATTTAGGTGGTACAAGAATGAGGGGTGTAACCATGATTTCCTAGCTTCGGTTATAGAATTTGTGGAAGCTAGTGTGAGTGGTGAAATTTTATAAATTTTTCTTAGCCTTTAAGATATGTCTCAGCAGCTTCGCGGTAATAATTTTCCAAGCCACTTAGGTCCTACCTGCCTTCAGAAATGTCTTGACCAATGCCCACCATTCTCAAGCTCACTCAGGCCCAATTACATAGGCTTTGGATCTAATCTTTTCTAGGATAAAGATCACGGTGTTGGCTAACCTAACATTTTACCCAGACCCATTTGGTGTTTCCAAGACCATGAACAAGACTTAGGAAATTTAGTGTGTGGCCTAAGAACACTGTTCCCATCACCTTAGCCCGACCTTAGTGGGTATTGTTTACCATGCTGGCCCATGGACCAACACTTAATAATTTTCACACCAACCCTTTAAATTGTCAGGACCCACTGGTCTAAATTTGAGCCTATTTGCACATTGTTTGGCCCATCCAAAAAATCGTACGACTAAGTCCATTTAGTGAACCCCTAAGTATGAGACTTTTCATTATGGCTACTTGCAACACGAAAGCATTTGTTGCAGGGTGTTAATTTTGGAGCATTCTAACAATTGTTGCAAGATGTGTAAGCCTCAATGTATGGGAGCATGAAGAAGAACAATTAAGGTACTCAAAATGTATTTGAATGTAATTGTGTATGTGTAATAGAAGGACATAGACTGCAAGAGCTTACAGTTCATACTGTCTTGAAGGGTCCATATGAAGATTGAGTGTTATAGTTTGATGTCATGACACAAGGTGATGCCTATGTGTATTTAATTTCTATCTGCGGGGTTTGTGGAACAAGTAATTACGACCCAATGTTTACTTTATTAGAAAATCAACATCATTTATGAATAAGTTACCTAATTTATAGGTTGAAACTGAGTATAAGAATTGAATCATGCATCCAAATTACAAAAAAGCTAACCTCTTAGCTATATTGGAGGTGTTGCCTTCGTGTTTATGTATGTAAGCTCGTGTGAGCTTACCATCTTAACCTCTTTGAGGGTTGAAATTTGTTTCTATAAAATTTGTTCGTTAGTAGCCCAAAGAATACATTTTTGAATTATATCATTAAGATTCACTCTAATGAATACAAATTTCATCCTTATCATGTTTGTAAGTTATTTAATTAAATAATTCCGAAAATAACATTGTAAATTAAGAGGATTTGAAAAAGATTCATAAGATTTTCTGTAATACCCCGTTTCGGCTCACCCGTGAACCGACCCAAAAATGTCACTAGCGACCGAACTGTTCGCTAATATACTGGTTCAGTTAAGCCGACCCGGATCTGCCCTCGGCGTCTTAAGATGGGGATGCAACCATGAAATGCATGAATGAGAACAATTGGGTTCTAACGTGGTCCTACATGCATGCTATGATGTGCAAGCAAAACAAAACCATTCAACAAGCAAAAAATTTAAATAAAAATTCATTAATTTTTACGGAAAAACGGACAAAATCTCCCCTAAAAGTGCAATAGGGGCCAACCTGTCCACAACAAGGGTATATAAATATTTTATCAAAATACGATAAAACATAACAATCTACCATGACATCCCATCATTATCTCATTTTTTTCATCTGAGCCGAGCTGAACTCCAAAGCTCCCTACTCATTCACATTTATCCGTTCGTCTCGTAAGAAGCAATTTATCAAGACAAAAACATCCTAATTATCATTCACACAGCATTAACACACCATCATTATACATTACACGCGGCAGGTACATGTGTGCACGGTTCCGTGCTGCTCCTCTGCAGTCCCGACAGCTTTCATCCCTCGCATTTCTCACCTACATATATATAGAAAAATCCGTCAGTAACGAGTGTTACGGGCCCGGAAAATAACTAATATCAATCTGGCACAGGAGAGCAAACTCTCCTGTTGAATGAAAACCATATACTTCCTCAAGAACTCTCATCAGGGCACATATGGGAGCTCGTCCGCCCTCGGGTCGACAGTGTCCCCCTTTCTTTCTCATTCTCATACCTTGGCCATTTCTCTATCGCTTCTGCATCAAATCTCATTCCTTTTCACCCTCTACACCTTCCATATTACTCCTGGCCTTGAGCACGAAGGCCGAGCACTCTCAGGCAGTCGCCTTTAGTACCCTTTGAACCACAAGTCTAGACATGCGCTGCATTGCAGTACCCGTAAACCTCCACACTTCTCCGGGTTTGAGGAACTCAAAGGTGGAGTTGTCCAGATCCTTCGGGAACGAAGTGGGTTCTCCCCAGCTCCAGAGCCCGCTCTTCCGAGCACACGCCCTATCTGAAGGCGTGGCCGTCAGTAACCCTCATTCCATCTCTCACTGAAAACGCGAAAACTATGCATATATAGGCCTGGGTTGGGATTTATACAATAGGCCCGAAGGCAACTTGTGGTGGATCTTAATTTCGAAAACTGACTCAAGGGATCTCATCCTCGAGGGTTATTAATCCGAAAAAACTGTTGGCTAAATGGCCCGAGTTAAGTGGGATCCGATAAAATGCCACTTAACTCGTCCTGCACATGATAAATCAAATACACAATAGAATAGCGTAAAATAGAGAACGAGTCCTAAACGGACCTGGTAGAAGCTCCAAGCGTGTCCTCGTGCCTAGGCGGCGAGCTCCTACTCCGTACCTACACATCGAAACTAAATACTAACGCCCGCTCATGATGCAGTCATACATCCTATATCACACATACATCCATCACGCATCAATCAACACACATCAACCTATATCAATTCTAGCAAGTCTACTTAGGCTAGTTTGCATTAGATCATGATCATTACCTAGTTACCCTAATTAGTTTCTTAGCCTCTATTTTTAACACCACTCAATCAAACAAATTTCATATTTTATCCTTAATCAATTCTACATTTATATATATAATTATAACACGCAATTCACCAATCCTAGCATGCAATTCTAATAATCAATACTTTTAAATAATTAAGTTAAAATAAATTATACCTCGCGGGATTCGTGGCTCGAATTCGGCACCCTATGGCGTCCGAAGTTTGATAGGGTTCGATCGGAGGGATTCGGCGGAAGATCAGGTGATTTCCGACGAATTTCGGTGAATCCAATCTTTCGGCAACTTCCAGTAGTTTTCCAGCAACTGTCCCAGCGGTTTTCCGGCGACTGTTCCGGCTGGGCAATCGAGGGTAAGGGTTAGCACCGGCTCGGCGAGCTCGTCCCAATGGTGGTGACGGCAAGGGCGACCGTGGTGGCGATGACCGCCGGCGGCGGCGTCAAGTTCGGTTGGGGCGGTCGGTCGCTCCGATCAAGCCCACGGCCGGCTTCGACGGCGGCGCTAGGTAAGGGGGAAATGTCGGGGAGGTCAAGGTGGTGGTCGTCGGGGTCACGGCGGCGGTGGCGCGGCCCGGACGGCGGCGAATTCGACAAGGAGAGCGTCGCGGCTTGTGGGGCGATTCCGGCGTCGTGGCGGCGAGACGGTGGCCGGGGTTGGTCGTGGCGGCACAGCAATGGCACGGCAGGCGGGGCGGCGTTGATTGGCAGCAATGCGACGTCGGCGACGGCGGCGGCAATCTCAAGGGCGGCAGCGGCTAGGGTTTTGGAAAGGGGAAGGTGTCGGGAGGGAGAAAAACACCCTTAGTGGCAAACTCGTAAATAAGTATTGACTCTATTCCTACTCGAGTCAAAATAATAACTAGTTCGTAATAAATCCTAAAAAAATTCTAGAAAAATATGAAAAAATCCCATAAAATAAAACAAACACAACAACATCCAAATGACATGCTCTATAACTAATAACCCACCCGAATATGATCCAACGCGTCCTAATGCGTTATTCAGCCTAAAACTATTTCTATGATCCAACATATAAAAAAAAATACTGCATACTTTCATATATTCTGATAACTCATTTCTCACTATCTTCTCGACGTTATCATCATATATTCAGGTACACCTGACTCTCATCGCTCATAACTCACGGCTGGCCTCGACTCAGCACGCAGTTCATGATACTGACTCAACTCGAACCAACGGTTGAACCGACTGGTTCGGTAACGTAAAACTCTGACTCGAGTCACGGGTTTTACATTTTCCATCCTAATTATACTTCTAATTTAATTAATTAAAATTTTTGAAAATAATAATATTAAATATGTGTTTATCAACTATTTTTTATCCTTATCCCATTTCTAAAATTAATAATATTAATAAGATTTTGTAAAAATAAAAAATATTAATTATTCTATATTTATCATGTTTGTAATTTATTTAATTAATTAATTCCGAAAATAATAATGTAAATTAATAGGTTTTGAAAAAGATTAATAATATTCTTTATCTTAATTATATTTCAATTTTTTAATTAAAAATTACGAAAATAATAATATTAAATATGTGTTTATCAACCTTTTTATCTTTATCCTTTTTAATTAATTAAAAATACCAAAATTAATAATATTAATATGGTTTTATAAAAATCTAAAAGATTAGCTTTTCATCTTTATCATTTTTTGATATATTTAATTAAATAATTTTAAAAAGAACATTATAAATTAATAGAATATGAAGAAGATTATAATAGATTAGATTTTATTCTATAGAGATTATAAAATATCTTAATAAGACGTATAATTATTTTTGCAAAGATTTTATTATAATCATAACCTATCACATTTAGCCATTTGCTAATCCCTCGTGCAAAAGTAACACTTGTCAAAATTGGTTCTTTTATTATATATAGATTGATGATTGACGATGATCGATGCAAACTAAAAAAATATTTCACACTTCAAATCCTAAGAAAATACGGAATAATTCCAAGTTTTCACTATTACCAGTTCATAAGTGATCAAAGTAAGTTTTAATTTCCTACCCAAAAAAATTGAAATTCAACCATATATCAACTGCTTTTTAAGTGTAACGTTTGTTCTCTGGGTTCAACACCATCTTTGAAGAAGATGGTCCCAGTCTCCATTGTAATTGAAGCCTTTCTCCATGAAAACTTTGAACTGAGTTTGATACTTGACAGCTGATCCTAATTAACATGCATGCATGCATGCAGACCACCATGCACTATCTTAATATTATTTTGAAGCCTAATGAGCAAGAACCGATTATCCTAAGCATCGAAACCAGAGATCAATAAATAAGATTAACTCAAACAAGAAAAAGACCAGAGTTTATGTCATGAGACAATGGTTTAGCCTGCTGGAGTACTGCATGGCACCAGCTACTTATAAAAGCTGCGTTGATTCTTATCCTCAACATAAATTCAACCATTAGTAATCTTGGGGAGTATCGTTATTGCATGCCTACATTTGATTTGAAGTTTGTTTTTATCCTCATTTACATAAATTATAATGTAATTTATACACTAAATTCTGACTCAAAGTGCCTTCAATATAGGGATTTTCCAAGTCAATTGCATATAATTCAATACCCAAAATTAATGACTTTGACAAAGATAAATTGATTTTGCCAGCACCGTATTCGGTGCCACCACCAATCACGTTTGTTTTTCATTGACGAGATTTTCCAAAAATCCTATATAATATTGTCAAAAAATATGATTTACCAAAAATTAATAGAAATTACAGGTAAGGTGTAATTTCTCTAAATGTGATTAGTAATTTACTTAGAAGATTTTGGTTTGCTCACGTGGCTTCTAATAGCTACATTCGATCGATGGTGTCACGACTCAGTGTGTCATAGAGTAAAGTCGATTTGGAGTTAACTCTAAACTGACTCAGAGCCATTTATATTAAAATTTTAATATAGTATTATTATTTTGACACTTGAAATTGATGACTGCATAATTTAAAGACTAAGTTAATCCAAAAGAAATTTAATATCTTAGAAACTTTATTTACATTACTCGAGGAGTAAATTACTAAATTAGTCATACAGAGTCAAAAGGAGTTGTAAAACTTAAAACTATGCATTGACTTTGTATGCATTTACCATCGGATTAGCATCTGAAATTTCTAATCATATTGTCCAGTTCTCCTGTACTTTAGATAATAACACAAATTATTTAGAATTCGCAACACTAATGAGATGATTATTATATGAAGAGCAGTCAATATTGGGTGGAAAAAGGCCATTTTAAAACCCCGAATTCCATGAGGTGTGGCTAAAAGGTCGTGTCAAAAATATTTTCTCCCTTTACAATCTCAAATATGACGCCCAGTTTTGGTGGCAATTGGCCGCACCAAATCTCTTTCCGCCAGAGAAGGTTTAAGTCCCTAAAATTGTATGTATGTGTTATTTCTACAGGCAAACTTTAAATCCTTTTTAATCCCTGATGTCTGTTCTCTTTCTCATAGTAATTAATTAAGCTACAAATTGTTACTAAATATCTATAGTTAAGAGAGAAGTTGGATTACAAAGGATTCATATTAAGAAAGTTGCTCATTTTTAATGGGTTATATAATAAGTTAGAAACTTGGAGTTTATCTCATTCTCATCAAATGGAATGCAATTGGGAGAAGGCCACAATGTACAAAACTTTTAGATACATATCATATTTTGCCACGACTGTAACCGTAGTAGATGACCCACGGCTTTGCACCTACTCATATGTCTGTAGGGTTGCTAATTGAGCAAGTCAGCTCGTGAGCATTTAGCGTTCGGCTCGGCTTGACGCGAGTCAAAACTCGATATTTAAATGTTCGAGCTCGAACTCAAATCTTACGAGCCGAGCTTGAGCAAGGTTGTGTTCTACTAGACTTGACTTGGTTATAACTCGAACTCGACTAGAACTCGACTTGTAGCTCGACTCGAACTCGACTTGATAAAATAATATAATAATATAATTTTTATATTATATCTTATTTATTTATTTATTTATTTACAATATAATAACAAAGAAGTGAGATAGTTGAGATAATAAGTATTCACCTTGATGTCCTCAAGGTTGTGGGTTCAATCCATATTGACCTCATTTTTTTTAAGTAAGGTACTTTTGACTTTTAATTGAGCCGATTTCGAACTCATTCGCTAGGTTCGAGCTCAGAAAAATTAAACAGTTTAAGTGTATTCGAGTTAAACTCGAGCATGTATGTTCAAAACTTGTTTGATCTCGAATCGAGTTTCAAATTATTCAAGCCGAGTTCGAACACAAGTTGGGCTCGGCTCGCTAACTCGATTAGCATCCCTATATGTTTGTACACTTTACGAATCGAGTTCGAACAAGTTTCGAACTATTCGAGCCGAGTTCGAACACAAGTTGGGCTTGGCTCGCTCACTCGATTAGCATCCCTATATGTTTGGGCTCGGCTCGCTCACTCGATTAGCATTCCTATATGTTTGTACACTTTACGAATCGAGTTCGAACAAATTTCGAACTATTCGAGCCGAGTTCGAACACAAGTTGAGCTCGGCTCGCTTGCTCAATTAGCAGCCCTATATGTCTGTACACTTTACGCATGGATGTATGCTCAACATGGTCCTCGCATGAAAATAATTTTTATTTTTTCAATATTAATAGATGGGGATGGCAGCAGAGCTGATATCGGCCCGACTCATGTTTTGACGAGTCGAGCTTGGCTCGAGCTTGAAGTAAAGCCAAGCCTGGCAGGCTCAGCTTAGGCCAAAGCCCAATAGATAGCTATTTTATTTTTTTTGAAAGAAAACCAGATTTTTTATAGACCTGTTAGGCTTTGGATGGCCTTGCCAAAGCCCAACAGGCAATAAAAAAAATAGAAAGAAACGAGAGCCATTGGGCTAGTTGTAATACAATTACATAAAAAATAGTAATTATTTTAAAAAAATAGTCTATAAATAGAGGGTAGTCATCAAGGATTTTTTACACCAAACTCGCTCAATTTCTCAATCTCTCAAACTCTAAAATTCTTGTTATCTCTAATGTCTGAAATTTTATTTTGAAATGACAACATCTCCCCATTCAAGTTGCCAAATTATTTACAAGTTTGAGTACCGTGACCATCCCGAGTTTGGTTTAGGCCAAGGTGATGTTATACCTGATGATCCTCAAGAAGATGAAATCCAACCTAGTGAAGGTGGTAACGTCGAAACCAAAGCCCCATCAACCAAGGCCAAATCAAAGCAGCACTTTCTACCCTATGAAACCATTTTCATCGAGTCGTAATCAAAGTAACAAAAAAAACAACATGCAAGTATTGTCCCATTTTTTTAGTTATTGTTCAACGTAGTACTTCTTCTCTCACTTGGCATGCTAAAACAGTAGTAATTCTTCTTTTACTCCGCATGCTAAAATATTTACACCAGAAAAAGGCTTAATAATCTTAAACAAAGTAGGTTATCTATGACCAAGAGCACTATTAACATTGATAGTTCTTATTCTCATTTAGATCCCAAAGAATTGAGATCAAAAGTGATGAAAATGATTATTTGTACAAAATAACCATTTAATTTTGCTACAATAAATGGTTTATCGGGTTTTATCAATATCTCAATATCGGATATGTTCCGACCCCCGGAACACCAGTCACGATGGTATTATACAATATTGCAATTCTTTTTGACTAGTGATCTTAAACCTTTTTAATTGTTACAAAGTATTTTTTTCGTTTATGGTGAATATGCGGATAAGTAAACAACATTTTGATTATATTAGTATTTGTGATAAAAATTAAATTTTGCAAAAGAGACTTATCACTTTTAAAATATTAGAGCATCCACATTCCGATGTTAACATGGTTAATTTATTTTTAGAGATTTTAAGAGGTTTAAGTATTCATGATCAAATTTTACATATGACATTAGATAATTTTTTAAATAATGATAAAATGATTGAAACTATTGTTAGAAATGCTAGGCTACAATTCCTAAGATTTTTCATATTAGATGTAGTACACAAATTATTTATTTAATTGTTCAAGAAGTACTTAAATTAAGTAATGAATATTTGGTAGGCTTATGCATGTTTTGCTTCTTATTAGTGCTAGTGGTTCTAAGATTCAAAGTTATAATTTGTAAAGACTATGGATTAATAGAAAAAATTGATATTGATACATAGCACATACATAGAATAGTACTTATTGAATATAAAAATCAATCCATACTTATGAAGAGGCTTTAATATCTTGAGTTGGTATTCATGATAAGTACAAAGCAGGTAGTGGTGAGGGGCGCAAGGGCAGGCAGGGCTAGCGGGGAGCAGCGGGGCTGGCAACGGTGGCAGGGAGGGACAGGACATGGCTGGCGTGGGAGGCGGGCCGCAACAGCATTGGCGGCGATGAGGGAAGGAGGGCAGTGGGTGTGGGAGAGAGGAGGGGAAAGAAATAAAAAATAGTAATGGCATTCTCATAATTAAAATTTTGACTCGAATCTGACTCAAGTAAAAAATAATAACTAATTCTAAATCATTTCAAAAAAATCCAAAAATATGAAAAAATATTATAGAAGATAATATATACCCTAATATCGAAATGACATGTTCTATAACTTAAAACCTACCGATTTTGACTAAATTAAAATTTTTATATAAGACTAATTTGGACCGATTCAACTAAACCGATTCCTAACCGATTTAGACCAATTCGATCTGATTCAGTGACCTCTTTCAAAACCAATTCCAATTCTGATTCCAATTTTTTCAACTATGTTTGACATTGCCACAACAATGTACAAGGTCATCGATTACATTAAGACTTGCCTTTGAAGGAAATTCAAAGAAAATTTTTTTCACAACAAATTGTGTGACAAATTCAGAATTTCGTTAAAACATAGTTTCAATGACAATTTTTTTGTCACAAGTGCCCTGTTTTCTTGTAGTAGTAAGGTTTCAAGGGGTGATGTTAAATATTATTGTAAGAGCATGTTGGTAGGTTTAATGCAAGATACGCAAAATTAATCTCTCGTCTAATAACACTATCGGAGTAAGAATATTATTGAGGATTCGCTTATAAGTCCTTAATTTGGATTAACTATTTTGGAAGTATAAATTTAGCCCGTCAATTTGCACTTCAGTTAAGATGTCATTACAAATGATATTAAAACCAATGTAGAGTCCTATTAGATTGTGGGCTCGAATATGACAGTCCAATGCAGAGTCCTATTTCTTTTAAAAAATTCTATTCTTAAAAATCCTAGTAAAAGAATTTTAAGAACAGAATTTTCTAGAAAAATAGATGTATTATAAGATCCCACATAAAATATAAAAATCCCACAAAATTGACCTCTGGCCTATTGGTTTAAAATTATATTCTTAAAAATAGTAAAAGAATTTTAATAACAGAATTTTCTAGAAAAATAGACGTATAATAAGATCCCAAGTAAAATATAAAGATCCCACAAAATTGTCCTCTCGCCTATTGGTTTGTCCTTGGGCGGGTCATATCATTATTCTCAGGATAATATTGCAAGTAGCCTGAGTGAAATTGTATACAATACAATGATGACAACTTTGTCAATAAAGCTCTAAATTTATCACAAAAAGCATTGGCACAAATTTTTTTTCTAAACTTCTTATACACCGATAACGAATTTTATTCACTCATGTCCTACTTTTTTGTATGAAAGTAGACAGTTATTTCTATGAAAATACTGGATTATGTATAATTCACAATATATAGTCTGATATTGATCCAAATAATTTCTCATTTTTTTCATAATATTGAAAAAATACAAATAAATGAAATTGCCAGTTATTCATGTTACACAGATTTAGCAAACAGGCTGTAAGCAATAGCACCTAAAACGAAGAATGTGTGGCTTGCATTTGCCATCAAGAGCTCCCAACGTCCTGCAATAATCTCGGCACATCAAAGCATCCAAGAAACAACCTTTATGTACCTTTTCCCAACATTGTCCTGCTTGGACCATTGTGATTCCTCCATTGATGAAGTAGAAATCTGAATTATAAGATTCAAAACAAAGGCACAAATAGTACTCTTTTAGTAAAATTGCAAGAGCACCTTGTATATAACTATAATCGTCAATATTTTATATACCCGAAAAAAACGAAGTATCTAGCCATAAAAATATTGTCATTTATAATCATATAGATTCTAATTTATATTGAGCTACTTTCATTCGTAACTCTAAACTCTAAAACTAAGAGTGGAGTTAAGAAGCTTAAATTACATCCAATTTTTTCCCCCTCTCGTGGCCGTAGTCACCAATTTTTATGAATTTTTAAAAAATCCGCAATTGGTGGTTGAGTGAGAATTTACTCTGGGACCTTAGAGCTAATACTGTTGTAAGGTCAACATGTTTTCTCCAAATCACCTATTTATTAAATATATATATATATATGACAATTTTATTATTTCAACAGTAAGTTGGTACCTTAATTTGTACTTGTCTCACTTCATTATTGGGTCTTTCAGCCAACATTATCTGTAAGACCTTTTAGGAGATTATTTTTCTTGGGACCGGCCGTGTTGCTTAGTTTGCGGCAAAGAGGAACTTAAGGGCATCCCTATTTTCATGGACTGCTCATCTCTTGTGAAAGTGTTAAATAAGAGCAAAGGTTATGTCCAATCCTTCCCACATTATGTTATTGATTATCTGTCATTTTTGTAACACAAGTATTAATGTTTTTGTTATGTGGATTTTCAAAAGGCTAGACTCTTTAGCTCAGAACTTGGTTTGTAATCTAAGGCATCATTTGATTAATTTCAAAAAGATTGGGAGAGAACGATGTACAGTATAGAATATATTTTAAATTGTAGATTGTAAATAAGTTTTTCTCAGCACCACTAATTACTCCATATTAGCCCTCAAAGGGTTGTCAATAGTTAGCCAATTTACCGATTTATCAATTGTGCCGAGTTGAATAGTGCAAACGTGGTGAAGGAGCTATGCACCATTTTGGAAAACAGTGAAAAATTAAGTTAATTTAATTGAGCAGATTAGAAATATAAATTGTTAGGCTTCAAAGTTTAATCGTAACCATTTAACTGATTTCACCGAAAGTGATTATGTTATTTTATATGTTTTATGAATAAAACTTACTTTTTTATCCTAACTTACCTGCAACCTGTCAATATGGACTTATTTTTTGTTTGAAGTATGTTTTGCATAAAATTGTTGTAATGGTTGAAGTTCAAGATATTGAAGTCTCTTTTTGTTATAATTATAAATAATATTAATTTCTTTTATTTTAGCTATTAAAAATATTATATATTTTGTGTGAGAAGTTATTTTTTACTATTATAGTTTTTTTTATTTTATACATTAAATATTTTATTGGTAGATATGTTATGTAAAATGGTGAAAAATTAATCAATTTTTGGGTCGCTTAACCAACAACAAAATGGTTAAAATTTAGTTATAGTAAAAGATTATGAATTTAATTAACAGTTAAGTTATAATTAATAGTATGAAAAACAGTTAACGGTTACGTTAATAGTATCAACTGAGTGAAGCCATTTCTAGCCCCGACTCCAAACATCAATATCCATCACTATTCCTAGCTGCTGCCAATTAACAAAACTGAAGTTGTATGGTTTATAACTTGGCTTTTTATTTCATAAATCATGTTTATTCAATCTTGGTCGTGTTATGACTATGATCTTTATCCATGCATGGTCAACATTAATTTTAACCTTACTTAAAGTTTACCAACACGAAAACAATAGAAGCTAAAATTCATTAAATTAAATCAAGGGTAGATTTGATCATCAACCATAAAATTATAAACAAATTAATTATTGCAAAAGAGAAATAGAATAACCCAATACATTGATGTTCAAAAATTGTAACATACCTGATGCTAAGAAGAGAACAAGGATCAGCAGGGAAGCAGCAGCAATCCGGCTGCTTGCCATGACTTTGATCACCATTAGTTTTGAAGAGGCCAAATGCTTTGATATTTATATGGCCAAATGTGAGATAAAACTTTGCCACCATGATCTCCTAAATTAAGCATTATGTCCTAACTGTTCATTCTTGTTATTGGCTGTCCATTGACGCCAAAGAATGGTTGGAAACTGAGCTGTTAAAATAAGAACTCCCAAATCCAACACTAATTTGAGTTTAAAAAACATTAACTAATTAATTAATTAATTAAATTTGATAGCACTAACCCAACTAGTATAGTCATGTAAAATGGCTTGTGGTGGCTAGCCAGAATAACAACTTTTTATGTGTTGTTTGTATTGGGGTAATTAGTTCTGAGGTTTAGGGGGGAGATATGATTATGTAGAGGGATGGGCTTCGGGTCGGATATGGTACTTTTATTCGTATTTGATCTGAATCCGAAAATCTAAATCCGAATCCAACCTGATTACCAAGATTATATTAATTTCATGTACCATATCCATATCCGATATGTATTCGCTATGGAATCCAAAACCAACAAAATTCACTAAAATAATATAAATTATATAATTTTTAATACAAAAATGGAGAAAAATAATAAAATTAGTTTAAATATTTTAAAATATAATGTTTTATAAAATATTACCTATTCAGGTCAATGCGGATCACACCCTAAATCCATATTTGATCCAAATATTTTTAAATATATTTATATATTCAAAAAATCCACTGAATCCGATCCAAAATTATTTCAAATCAAATATAAAGTAGATTCGGATTAGATATACTTGTGTTTTCTTCATAAAGGCTCCCACATTTTTTTTATTTAACATATACTCTACCAAACACATTTATGCCACCTTTTTATTTTATTTTTTCTACCAAAACATTAGTCAGAAAATGCAACCAAACACCCTATAAGCTTGGTTTGCAGACTAAGTTGGGAGGATATTCAGTATTCTCTTAACCTCTCCCCCAATCACATATAAGATGGGATTAGGGAAGGATTAGACGACACCCTTGCACACACGTCAAAACCGATCCATCCATGGTGCTCCTCTCCCCTTCACTAATTTCTTCCTTTCGTGAGGACAACTTCTTTCCCTTATTTCTACCTATTCATGGCCTCAACGTATGCATGCATGTATAGAATTTGTGTCCACGTATTATTTCTCGGTATTTAATAGAGATGCATGAGTCTGATGATGAGGATGGGTTGTGTTAGATTATTGTTAGGATAGACGTTGTCTTCGATTAGCTAATTAATTAATTCATGTATGATATGTTTTCCTTGGGTAATGATCTGGCCGTTTGCAATTGCATGAGTTGGAATGTCATTTCTGCTTAAATTTTTTTTCTTTTTGTACTTATGGAATTGTTAGTTGAATTATTAATTACCAATGTTTGATCCAGTTGTATGGGGTAGGATCAAAATAATTGCCTAGAATATTAGTTATACTATTATATTATATAGGGGAAATGTATATGAGCAACGCATCGTTTAGTTTACCGAGCTAGACATTTGATTAAAACCTTTTTAGTGGGTCCCACGAAATAATATTTATATAGATTATAAGTAGAGTACATGAATGGGAGGTTACTAACATCTTTTTTAACATCATTATAACTTTTTTTAATATTTTCAAAAGAAGCACCTCTTAATAGATATTTTGATTTTTATTATAATTTACTTTGATAATTAAGATGAAAGTGTTAAAAATATTAAATTGATTTAAAATTTTATAATTTTAATATTTATTTTTTCCATTTATCTATTTGTATTTTGAGAGGACACGCAATTATTCTAAATAAATGTGTAGTTCATATAAACTATATGAAGTGTAACACATGGCATATGTTTCATTTTTATATTTATATATATATATATATATATATATATATATATATTATAACCATTATATAAAAATTAACATAAAAATTTTAATAAATAAGGCATTAGTGTTGGTTCATATTAATTTATCAACATATAGTTTGTTCCTAACTATGTGAATAGTAATGAATTGTAGTAAATGCTTAAATTACTGATGAATACTTATGGTAGATTAATATGTATAATTATATTTATTTTTTTGATGGCATTAATAAGTTATTATATGATTTACAATTCTAATTATTTTATATAGTTGATGAGGCATAAAAAAAGTATAAATTTATAAATTAGAATATGGGTAGTCTACCTCTTAGCATAATTTAATTCTCGGACAATTGAATTGGTTATTTTGGGTACGTATTATAATTAATAAGTACCATGATGAGCTACGTAGCTTATTATTAAACGGCCACTTAA